>JASDQU010711524.1:8788-27583 GCA_032191745.1 Picea mariana
TTTTTGAGTGGGAACATTGAGATGATTTTGTATCCTTGAGGCCATTTCAATCACTTGTCTATCCTAAGGTACATTTGTCTTACTGCTTTTGCTCTTGTATCTTATTAACATAGGGTCACTACTTCCTTTGGTACAGTGTTGCATACAACCACATGTCCATAAATTAGGGACCAATAGTCTCATGATAACTCAATACTATCCACTATCTTAATCCTAAGCCACTCTAAGACATGTAGTAGTAACCACTTAGAGTCTCTCTATCCTATGTTGCAAGGTTAGAGGTGTCAGGCCTATAGAAGTCCAGTCCCATAAGTATAAGTAGCATTATACAATCTACAAAGAGAAATTAACCTTATTCGGAAACATAGGTAAAGTGGATTAACTTCGGCCACTAAAAAAATTACACCGTGAATCTATAGTGTGCAGAGGGTTAATCTATTAGAGGTTCAGTTATGATCATTTTCACACAACTCGTTAGGTAACAACAAGGCCAATCGTCTTGGTTATTAATACAGGGTAGTTGGATTCGACATGTAAGGGTGTAGTGAGACCTTCATCCGGTTGCCTTGCCATAAATGCCCTTAACTACCGATACAGGTGGAAGGAAACTATGCCTTAAAGGCCTGTTTGCACATTTAATACACCTAGGAAAATGTCTATTCGACATAGAGCTCGACTGGCGTGCTTCAAAGAAAATGTTGACACCTTCCCCATAATCACATGATCTATGTACGAGATCCTTCTCTCCTTTTTCTCCATTCGGAGGTTACTCCCGCACCTTTCACTCTCATTCGGATTTTGGTTTGGGTGAGAGAGGGTTCACCGTCTCAGGCCTTTCTGTTCGCAACCTGGTTAAGGCTTTTGTGAAAGAGTCACAAACCAAGCCCTTTGTTGGCTCAAGCCTCATCGCTGGGGTACACGATTCAATCTCTGTGCTAAGTGCATGGAGGTTCTTGGTGGTGCTTCCCAATAACCGTTCTGTGTGGTAAGTTTACCTTTGGCTCTTTTTTTTACATTTTTAAAACAAACATTCTGCCTTGTATGTGGTTCTGTGTACACCTCTGTTCTTTGATAATGTCTTCATCCTATTTCTAGGGTACTGTGTTAGGAAAAGGAGTCGGGTTCTGTTTGGTAAGGGTTTTGACTCCTATCCTAGTTTATCCTGGTTAATGCACCATACATATTGACGGTACCGAGCCATTACTCGCAACACAACGTCTATCATGAAAGTCGGGAACTTATTCAGTTAAACCCCTTGCTATGATTCCCTGGTCTCCTCTGTTGGATAGTCCGTTACACCCTTGTTATTTTGTTTCCTGGTTCGGTTAAACCCGTGTTATTATCTCCTGGTCTCCTCTATTGGATAGTCTGCTAAATCCTTGCTATTGTTTCCTGGTCTTCTATCGTTGGCTTTAGTGTTAGCTGGTGGCATCGATTTAGAAGCGAAGTTATTCCCATTGGCCGAACATGTTTAATCTCTTCTGTTTAAGTTGAATATAGGAAATTTTATGTTTATCATGCATCGTTTTATGCCTTTTATTCTTTCTGTTACTCCTGTAATATCCCTTCGAATTATACTCTGGTATCTGTTATTAATGATGGGCCCCTGGATGTGCGAGGGTACCCATCAGGGAGGCGTGAACACCCCTTCCCCTTTCGGTCTGGGCGATGTAGCGCGACGAAAGGAGGCATAAATACTTTGCTTCAGTTAAGTATCCAACGGGCCCTGTTCTACTCATTTAATATTCTGTAACTGAAATACATTATCCTGTTTGATTGTTTTTTTAATGCTATTCGTTAATTCTGTGTAGGTGTAGGCATGCCAAAGCATGGGGACTCCCTCCTCGCTTCAAAAAAAGGTATTCGGGTTCCTACATAGTTTCTAAGTTATTTGTCATGATTCAAACCCCGCCGAGAGGTTAATTCCAAGTTCTGTGTTACGCTCCGAATTGTATAAAATTATTTCTGGTATGCCAAACCATCGCACAGTGTGCGCTTGGTTGGAATTTGGTAACTAGACCGTCGATTGTTAAAAACAATACAGTGCTCATTATATCATGTGTATTAGATCTATTGGGGGGTTTGGAACTCTGAAGTATTTTCCTCTGTATAATATAAATTCGGTTTTCTATTCTGGCTATCATAGTTGTTTTATTCCAGAATTGACTCTCATTATTGGATGTATAACTCCTTTCCGAAACGAATTGGCCATGCATAGTGATTACGCCTAAGGGTTTGGTTCTTCCCAAAATTAATAAGGCCGATGATTCTAGTTTTTTTGTTTATGTTCCAATTGAAGAATTAACCAGTTTCAGTTTCATGCATCACAAGTCATTTACCTTCTGTTTTTCAGTTATAAATGTTGAATAACCTTTATTGATTTGCTTACCTGTGGAAGGGTAGCTTCATTATTAGTTTGGACTTACGCCTCGTATACTGTCTACCTTCTGTGTCAATTATCAGGATCAAATAGGCCCCTAACAGACTGCTCACCAGTGAATTAGATAGCTTCAATGCAGTTTGTGTACTATTTTCCTTCTGTTTTCTGTTATGGCTTATTGTATAAGTTCCTTATAGATCTATGCACCAGAAGGTTCGATGGTCATCATTATTTGTTTATGATTCGTGCTTTATTATCTTTTGTTTCTATTATCATTATTAAATAAGTCTCTACAGGATTGTTTGGGTTACGTTTCAAGGAATATTTTATCCTCCGTTTATTGGTTACTTATATTGATTAAAACCTCTATGGGTCTGCTCACACGAACAAGACACAACATAGTCAATACGACAGAACCTATGGTTTAACTATGGGTAAACATTTGCTTAACAGAGTCTTCCCTTGTTGTCGTATCTATCTCAAATTATGCAAGTATATATATCTATATAGCCTACCTGTAATGGGGTCTGAGGAGTCTTTTCTTTTATTAGATTTACAATTTTCCTCTTATAAGGTTATCTATCCACTTAACGCTATCGGATTCTGGTATGGACAGTTTACCTAATGAAATTCCTCCTCTGTTGCAGACTATCCATTACACTATATAACTATATATATAGATTTAATGACTATACCATTTTAAATGTCTGTGGATTAGTACTTCACTGTTGTAGAGTATACTTGTTGGATTTATGAATCGTATGCTTAGTCGCAAAGGCTCATTGTTTATTAGTAGCATCCATAGGAAATTAAAACAAGTCAATCTATTATGGGATTTGTAACTATTACAGAATTCATTTCGGTGTTAATACATTCCAGAAATCTTAGTGATTTACCCAGTATTAAATCTAAATAAAAAGTTCCATTTCCAACCAATCATTAGGAAGTAAAAAGTTAGATCTTTCCCACAGCATTCGATCAGAAACAAAATTGCATATAAAAGTAAAATGGATTTCAATATATAATCATTTGACTAGAGCAAGGTAGAGTTACATATCTGAACCAGATTTTACGGGAAGATGAAGGGAGCAGCCACGTTCCTCCCAACCATAGAACAGGGTAGCCAATCTACTTACCCGATTCAGCCCCTAGCCTGACCATGAATCCATGAGGGCGAATTGAAATCTCCTCTCTAGCAATGTCCTTCGAATATCAGTAGTACCCCCCTTGCCTCACACTCACACAGTAGTGTTCATAACAACAAGAACACAATTTCTTAGTCTTTTCCCAGCATACTTGGCAGTGTCCTGCCTCCTCACATATGCTCTTTTTTTAGTTTGCCTAGTACTTTTCCCTCTCTTGGGGAATTTTCGCATCTTTTCTAAATCCCTGATTTTCAGGGGCTGCCATTGACCAAATCACTTATTTTCCACTTGTAACAATCAGCCCAGAGTTAGTTTCAACGTGTTCCCAACTCATGGAGTCATGGTCAGCTAAATTCAACATGGCTACTCCATATGTCCCCCTGCAATCAATATAAAATATTCTTTTCTTTCCTTTTTCATACAAGTTTCATAGTCAAGCAGCTAGTTGGGACAAATCATATCTCTGCCCAACAGTCAAATCATTTATTACAATCATAAAATTAGGAATTGCCATAATTGACAAAAATTTTCCAATTTCGGAATTTACTAAAAACAGAAATAAATTTCCCGCACTTTTAGATTCTAAATTATTTTGTCCAATTTCTTTATTTTGGGGATGTCACATCCTTTCCCCCTTAAATAAAACACTGTCTTCATTGTTCATTCCTTTCTTGGAACAAGATTGGATGAGATTTCCTCAAGTCTCCCTCCAATTCCCAAGTGGCCTCCTCGGGACTAAAGTGCTTCCATTGCAGCTTTACCTGAGCGATGACTCTGTTCCGAACTGCTATTTCTCTCCGATCCAGAATGCGCAGGGGTTCCACCTGGAATTCACCTTTGGGTTCCACCTGCACCAAGTTCCAATCAATCATATGAGTAGGGTCATGAATATACTTTTTCAACAATGAAACATGAAATACATTATGAATTCTTAGATTAGTTGGAAGTGCAAGTTGGTATGCTACGGGTCCAATTCGAGCTAGTATCTCGAAGGGCCCACAAAGCCTAGGTGCCAATTTGGCATAGTTCCCTAATTTCAATGAGATTTTTTGGGCTTTGACTTTCAAATAAACATGGTCTCCTGCTTGAAATTCCAAGTGTCATCTTTTCTGGTCTGCGTAACTCTTCTGTCTGTCCTGTGCTTCCTTCAAGTTCTGTTGTACCTTTCTAACCATGTTCTCCATTTCTTGGAGCATTTCGGGTCCGACCATAAGTCTGTTAGCCGAGTTATCTCAGCTGATTGGCGTCGTACATTTTCTGCCATACAGTATTTCGAAAGGGATTAACTTAGTCGAAGTTTGGTACCCATTGTTATATGCAAATTCTACCAAGTGCAGATAGTCTTCCCACTTGTTCAGTTTTGTTCTCACATACAAGCAGAGCATATCCTCCATGATCTGGTTTGTCCTTTTAGTCTGTCCATCCGTTTTTGGATGATAACTTGTACTGAAATTCATGTTAGTATTGATCCCTACAAACAATTCCTTCCAAAAGGCGGATGTGAATTTTATGTCTCTATCTGAAATCACCATTTTAGGAATACCATGCAGTCTAAAGATTTCTTTCATGAATAGTTCAGTAATGTTTATAGCTTTAAAAGTAGACTTTACAAGAATAAAGTGTACGAACTTAATGATTTTATCAATAACAACTATGATAGAGTCATTTTCTTTCTGAGTTTTTGGCAAACCTGTTATGAAGTTGAGTGATATAGTCTCCCATTTCCATTATGGTACTGGCAATGGCTATAATAGGCCGGCTAGATGTTGGTGTTCATCCTTAACCTACTAACAATCTTGGCACCTTGCCAAGTATTCTATTGTTTTACCCTTCATACTAGGCCAATAAAATAGGTTTCTATGTGTTGTTATCATTTTCTGGTAACCTGGGTGGCCAAAATACAGTTTCTTATGCACTTTGTCCAAGATTGTTAATTTTAACCCTGCTGAATCTGGTATGTAAAGTCTATTTTTAAATCGTAACAGTCCCTTCTCGTCGATACTTAGATCGGGTTTATCTGAGTTCACGGTGTTGTTCGGTAATTCTACCATTATTTTAGTATAGTTTTCATCATCAATACTTGCTACCTTTATTCTTTCTTCTAGATCACTTTCTTCCCTGCTAGTATTCATTTCAAATAACCCATGGATTCTTCTACTTAAGGCATATACTACCTTGTTTTCCTTGCCCTTGATATGTCTGACCTCGAAGTCGAATCTGCTCAAGAAAGATAACCACCTTGCCTGCCTTGCGTTGAGATCTAGCTGGTTAAACAAATATTTCACCCCACTGTTGTTCGTTAATAATAGGAATCTTCTGCCCATTATGTAGTGTCGCCACATCTTTAGAGCATGTATTACTGATGCCAAATCCAAGTCATGGGTGACGTAATTCCACTCATTTTATTTTAATTTCTGAGACTCATAACAAATAATGTGTCCTTCCTGCGATAGGACACCACCTAGTCCTTCTTTACTTGCATCAACGCATACGGTGAAGTCTTTATCTGGGTTTGCTACTTTCAATATGGGTGCCGTTGTCAATAATTCCTTAAGTTTGTTGAAGCTGTCTTGACACTTCTATGAACAAGTAAACCTAGTTCCTTTCTTTTGTAATGAGGTGATAGGGTAGGCTATCTTGGAAAACCCTTCTATAAACCGGCGGTAATATCCAGTGATTCCCATGAATGACCGTATATCTGCTACATCTTTAGGTTCTGACCATTCCATGATGGCTTTCATCTTTTCAAGGTCTACGACAATGCCCTTTGCTGAAATTACATGTACTAGATATTGTATTTTTTCCTGATAGAAGTCACACTTGTCGAAATTGGCGTACGGTTTTTGCCCCCTTAACATTTGTAGCATGGTTCTTAAGTGTTCCTCATGTTCCTCCTCTGTCTTTGAATAGACTAGGATATCGTCGATGAATACTACTACGAACTTGTCCAAGTACTCACTGAAAATACTGTTCATTAGGCACATAAACATGGTTGGGGCGTTAGTGAGTCCAAAAGGTATGACTTCAAACTCATAATGTCCATATCTTGTCCGAAATGTGGTTTTGTTTATGTCCTCGTCTTTTATCGGAACTTGATGATAACCGGAGCGTAAATCCAATTTTGAAAACATCTTTTCCCCCCCTACTTGATCGAACAGATTGTTTATCCTTGGTAAAGGGTATTTATTCTTAATAGTCATTTTGTTTAGTTGTCTATAATCGATACATAATCTTAGAGTATCGTCCTTCTTTTTCACAAAGAGGACTGGTGCTCCCCAAGGTGAGACACTCGTTCCGATATACTCTTTGTCTAACAACTCCTGTAAATGTATTTTTAATTCTGTCAGTTCTGGTAGACTCATCCGGTAAGGCGCCTTTGAGATAGGAGTGGAACCAGGTAACAGATCTATGGAGAAGTCTATTTCCCTTCTAGGGGGTAATTACGGCATATCATCCACAAACATGTCTTTGAAATCACGTAGGACAACAAAGTCTTCCAACTTTGGCTTATCCTCCTTTATTGCTAGATTCGTGACTTGGATGGCATACACTTGGCATCCCTTTCTCATACATTTCTTTAGTTGCATCGCTGAAATTTGTCTGACTGATACTGGTTTCGATATACCTTGGGTTGTCCTGGTAGTGTCGGAAGCATCCTTATAGCTAAGCATCTCTGTATAGCAATTTAATATTTCTTTGTGTCGTTCCAACCAGTCCATCCCAATAATCATATCATAAGATCCTAATGGTAGGATGTTCAGATCGGGCTTTATACATTGACTGTCTAAGTTGAAATCAAAATCCGAAACAAACTCTGCTACCTTTCTTTTAGTACCAGTCGCTAACTGTACAAGCGATGATTTCGCGTACTTCAGTTTCTTAAGTTTGTTTGAATCAACACACTAGGTGTAATATAACTTAACGTAGCTCCAGGGTCAATTAAAACAAAAATTCGAGTATCATTAATTTTACCTTCAATTTCTACCACCAAGGACTGGTGGTTAGCTTGTTGACCATCTATGGCTGCATTTATCCGATGTAGGCTTCTTCCCACATCTCCCACTATCGAGGCTTCCTGCAGATTATGAACAACAGTTCTATTTGTTGAACTCAAACACGGACAATTCCTCCTTAGATGAGGCTCTCCACATTCCCAACACTTTAATGGCTCATAGGCGTTGTCTCCAAACTTCTTCATTCCCAAGTTTACTGGTTTACCATTGCCTTGCATATTCCGATGGTTTGAGTGAAAGTCCTTTCTCAAAAAACTTTTTGCTGTATTTTGATGAGGAGCTGGCTGGTACCCCTTCTTCCGTTGGTTCATTCATTCTTGTTTCTTATCATTCCATGCTTTGGGGAACTCTACCCGCTGTTTGTACTGATCGTAGCACATTCGAGCTTTCCTGAACACTTTTCTCAAGGATTTGGGGTTGTCAAATTCAATTCTGTCCTTGTAGGACTGTGGCAGGTAGCTTAGAAAACGCTGATTTTTTACTTTATCCTCTCGGATGTATGGTACGAACCTTAATAGTTCTAAAAACTTATTTATAAGGTCCTCCATTGTTATCTGTCCAAGTCGTAACTCGTAGAATTCTTTTGTCTTTCTTTCATAGTAACTTTCCGAAAGGTATTGTTTCTTGAAATACTTCTTAAAGTCAGACCATTCCAACTGTTTTTCCTTTAGGCCCTTGGCCAATTTTAGGTCCTGCCACCAAATGCTGGCCTTCCCTTTCAGATTGTAGATGGCCATTCTGACCTTCATGTTGCTGGAATAGTTATAGATCTAGAAGTATTTTTTGATGTCCAACAGCCATGCTTCAGCTTCCTCTCCTGTCTTGGATTCTCCATCAAAGGTAGCTGGTTTAATATTTTTAAATTCTCCTTCGAGGTGGTCTACTTGTTCTCTTTTTCTGTCAGATTTAGTTTTTCTCTTAGTTGAAGGTGTTCCTTCTGACGAACTATCTCCTTTTTCTGTTTATGCCCCAGAGTTCTTGGAATCCCTTTTGCTGACTTCTTCCTCGTGGTTATCGTCCTTTGGTATTTTCTTGGTCACTATATTGCATAGAAGGACTTCATTTATCTCTTGTTGTTCCTATTGTTCTTTTTTCAGTTTTTCATTGTCTGCTTTGAAAATCTGTAATTCAACAATAAGGTTCCTCATTGTTTCTAACACTTCCATGGGTGAACTTCCGTCATTGTTTTGTCTTATATCTCTAGGGGGTCCCTGCTACGGGTTTTCTCCCATCCTGATCTCTGCACCATCCTGAGTTGCCATAATTAACAAAACAAAAATAACTTTCTGTTTGTAACCATCATATTTTGTTATTTTTACATAAATCGAAAGATATCTATACTAAACAACTATTCTGGCCCTATTTAGGTTCGATGTTGTCATCTTTTTGCTCTGATACCATATGTAATGTACCTCAAAATTTACATAATAATTTTTTTTTTTTGAGTGGGAACATTGAGATGATTTTGTATCCTTGAGGTCATTTCAAGCACTTGTCTATCCTAAGGTACATTTGTCTTACTGCTTTCTCTCCTCTATCTTATTAACATAGGGTCGCTACTTCCTTTGGTATAGTGTTGCATACGACCACATGTCCATAAATTAGGGACCAATAGTCTCATGGTAACTCAATACTATCCATTATCTTAATCCTAAGCCACTCTAAGACATGTAGTAGTAACCACTTAGAGTCTCTCTATCCTATGTTGCAAGGATAGAGGTGTCAAGCCTATAGAAGTCCAATCCCGTAAGTATAAGTAGCATTATACAATCTACAAAGAGAAATTAACCTTATTCAGAAACATAGGTAAAGTGGATTAACTTCGGCCACTAAAAAAATTACACCGTGAATCTATAGTGCACAGAGGGTTAATCTATTAGAGGTTCAGTTATGATCATTTGCACACAAATTGTTAGGTAACGACAAGGCCAACCATCTTGGTGATTAATACAGGGTAGTTGGATTCAACATGTAACGGTGTAGTGAGACCTTCATCCAGTTGCCTCACCATCAATTCCCTTAGCTACCGATACAGGTGGAAGGAAACTATGCCTTAAAGGCCTGTTTGCACATTTAATACACCTGGGAAAATGTCTATTCGACACAAAGATCGACTTCCATGCTTCAAAGGAAATGTTGACAACTTCCCCATAATCACATGGTCTATGTACGAGCTCCTTCTCTCCTTTTTCTCCATTAGGAGGTTACTCCCGCGCCTTTCACTCTCATTCGACTTTTGGTTTGGGTGAGAGAGGGTTCACCATCTCAAGCCTTTCCGTTTGCACCCTGGTTAAGGTTTTTGTGAAAAATTCACAGACCAAGCCCTTTCTTGGATCAAGCCTCATGGCCGGGGTACACAGTTCAATCTTTGTGCTAAGTGCCTGGAGGTTCTTGGTGGTGCTTCACGATAGCCATTCTGTGTGGTAAGTTTACTTTCGGCTCTCTTTTAATTTACGTTTAAAAAAAAAACATTCTGCCTTGTCTGTGGTTCTGTGTACACCTCTGTTCTTTGATAATGTCTTCATCCTATTTCCAGGGTATTGTGTTAGGAAAAGGAGTCGGGTTCTGTTTGGTAAGGGTTTTGACTCCTATCCTAGTTTATCCTGGTTACTACCCCATACGTCTTATCGGGACCGAGCCATTACTTGTAACACAATGCCTATCATGAAAGTCGAGAACTTATTTGGTTAAACCCCTTGCTATGATTCCTTGGTCTCCTCCATTGGATAGTTCGTTACACCCTTGTTATTTTGTTTCCTAGTTTGGTTAAACCCGTGTTATTATCTCCTGGTCTCCTCCATTGGATAGTCCGTTAAATCCTTGTTATTGTTTCTTGGTCTTATGTGGTTGGCTTTAGTGTTAGCTGGTGGCATCTATTTAGAAGCGAAGTTCTTCCCATTAGCTGAACACGTTTAATCTCTTCTGTTTAATTTGAATATACGAAAGTTTATGTTTATCATGCATCGTTTTACTCCTTTTATTCTTTCTGTTACTTCTGTAATATCCCTTCAGATTATACTCTGGTATATGTTATTAATAATGGGCCCCTGGATGTGTGAGGGTACCCATCAGGGAGGCACGAACACCCCTTCCCCTTCCAGTTCAGCCGATGTAGCGCGACGACATGAGGCATAAATCCTTTGCTTCAGTTAAGTATCCAACGGGCCCTGTTCTAGTCATTTACTATTCTGTAACTTAAATACATTATCCTGTTTGATTTTTGTTTTAATGCTACTCGTTAATTTTGTGCAGGTGTAGGCATGCCAAAGCATGGGGATGCCCTCCTCGCTTGAACAAAAGGTATTCAGGTTCCTACGCAGTTTCTAAGTTATTTGTCGTCATTCAAACCCCGTTGAGAGGTTAATTCCAAGTTCTGGGGTACGCTTCGAATTGTATAAAATGATTTCTCGTATACTGAACCATCGCATAGTGTGTGCCTGGTTGGATTTTGGTAACTAGACCGTCGATTGTTAAAAAAAATACAGTGCTCATTATATCATGTGTATTAGATCTGTTGGGGGGTTTCTAACTCTGAAGTATTTTCCTCTGTATAATATAAATTCGGTTTTCTGTTCTGGCTATCATAGTTGTTTTATTCCAGAATTGAATCTCATTATTGGATGTATAACTCCTTTCTGAAATGAATCGGCCATACATAGTGATTATGCCTAAGGGTTTGGTTCTTCCCAGAATTAATAAGGTCGATGATTCTAGTTTTTTCGTTTATGTTCCAATTGAAGAATTAACTAGTTTCAGTTTCACGCATCACAAGTCATTTACCTTCTGTTTTTCAGTTATAAATGTTGAATAACCTTTATCGATCTGCTTACCCATGGAAGGGCAACTTCATTATTAGTTTGGACTCATGCCTCGTATACTGTCTGCCTTCTGTGTCAATTATCATGATCAATTAGGCCCCTAACAGACTGCTCACCAGTGAATTAGATAGCTTCAATGCAGTTCGTGTACTATTTTCCTTCTATTTTCTGTTATGGCTTACTACATAAGTTCCTTATAGATCTATGCACCAGAAGGTTCGATGGTCATCATTATTCATTTATGATTCGTGCTTTATTATCTTCTGTTTCTATTATCATTATTAAATAAGTCTCTAGAGGACTGTTTGGGATATGTATCAAGGAATCTTTTATCTTCTATTTCTTGATTACTTATATTGATTAAAACCCTTATGGTTCTGCTCACATGATAAAGACACAGCATAGTAAATATGACAGAACCTATGGTTTAACTGTGGGTAAACATTTGCTTAACAGGTTCTTCCCTTGCTTTTGTATCTATCTCAAATTATGCAAGTATATATATCTATATAGCCTACCTATAATGGGGTCTGAGGAGTCTTTTCTTTTCTTGGATTTACAATTTTCCTCTTATAAGGTTATCTATCCACTTAACGCTATCGGATTCTGGTATGGACAATTTACCTAATGACATTCCTCCTCTGTCACAGACTATTCATTACACTATATAACTATATATATAGATTTAACGACTATACCATTTTAAATGTTTGTTGATTAGTACTTCACTGTTGTAGAGTATACTTGTTGGATTTATGAATGGTATGCTTAGTCACAAAGGCTCATTGTTTAATAGTAGCATCCATAGGAAATTAAAACAAGTTAATCTATTATTGGATTTGTAACTATTACAAAATTCATTTTGCTATTAATACATTCCAGAAATCTTAGTAATTTACCCAGTATTAAATCTAAATAAAAAGGTCCATTTCCAGCCAATCATTAGAAAGTAAAAAGTTAGATCTTTCCCACAGCATTCGACCAGAAACAAAATTATATATAAAAGTAAAACGGATTTCAATATATAATAATTTGACTAGAGCAAGGTAGAGTTACATAACTGAACCAGATTTTACGAGAAGACGAAGGGAGCAGCCACGTTCCTCCCAACCACAGAATAGGGCAGCCAATCTACTTGCCCGATTCACCCCCTAGCCTGACCATGAATCCATGAGGCCGAATTGAAATCTCCTCTCCAAAAATGTCCTTCAAATATCAGTAGTACCCCCCTTGCCTCACACTCACACAGTAGTGTTCATAACAACAAGAACAAAATTTCTTATTCTTTTCCCAGCATACTTGGCAGTGTCCTGCCTCCCTACATATGCTCTTTTTTTAGTTTGCATAGGACTTTTCCCTCTCTTGGGGAATTTTCGCATCTTTTCTAAATCCATGATTTTCAGGGGATGCCATTGGCCAAATCACTTATTTTCCACTTGTAACAATCAACCCAGAGTTAGTTTCAATGTGTTCCCCACTCATGGAGTCATGGTCAGCTAAATTGAACATGGCTGCTCCATTTGTTCCCCTACAATCAATATAAAATACTCTTTTCTTTCTTTTTTCATACAAGTGTCATAGTCAAGCATCTAGTTGGGACAAATCATATCTCTTCCCAATAGTCAAATCATTTATTACAATCATAAAATTTGAAATTCGAAATTGCCATAATTGGCAAAAATTTTCCAATTTCGAAATTTACTAAAAACAGAAATAAATTTCCAGCACTTTTAGATTCTAAATTATTTTGTCCAATTTCTTTATTTTGGGGATGTCACATATCTTCTGGTTCCTGATGAAGGGTGATTGCTTCTCCTTGTAGTACTTTAGGAAGACCACTCCGTCTATGCTTCTGGAAGGTCTGAAAACTAGCTTGCAAATCAGACGACAGTGTTTGTACCCTCTCTAACACCTCCTCATAGGTCCTAGTCCCTTTTAACATGTCATCACAAGGGGAATTCTCATGTTAATAAGCCTTCATATTATAGTGGGCCATGTTTTTTCCCACTAACTGGTAAGGGTTGTGCTTCCTGTGTTCGAGGTCTACCAATTTGACCTCCTCCAGCGCTGCCGCTTCAACTTTGGAATGACCCAAGTTGAGTAATGAAAATTTTCCAATATGAACGGGAAAAGCTGGCCAAGATTTGTTTTGAGTCATCTTTAGTTCTATCCCAATTCCACCTGTTACTATTTGATGAGCTACCTCCCTGCACACTAGTCTATCAGGGAGGAATTTAGGGAGCGCATGTGGAGGGATTGAACATCCGAAAACTCTGATGTAAGAGAAACTCTCCTCTATAAACCAATCAACAACTGCCTTGAGGCTTCCTATGAACAACTCTGAAATGCGGGGAGGTGTATAGACGTACAACATCTTAAGTAGTGGTATTACCATGAAATGACAGATTTCATAGAATGAGTCCTTGGCGTTTTCTTCCCAAAGTTTAGAATGATATTCATGAATAGGTTTAGGGTAAGTCGTATTCCAACTCCAATTCATTAAAGGGAAAGGATTTGTGAATCATATAGCATCCATGATGTATGCAGACATATAAAAGGCTATTGGTCAGCCATTGGATCTTACAGTCTGATATTCTGTGACCTCCTTCGCTATGTTATCGGATAAATCTTATCCCAATTAAAGTTGTATCCTTTTGTTGCCTCGTGCATAAGAGGTACCCATTTTGTAGGGAAGTGGGTAGGACTTTTCTTACCAGAAAGTCTACATAACATCATTTCCACATAGACCATATACTCATTTAAAGAGGCTATGAAGTAAACACCATGGGTGTTAGCCCTGAATTTTTCTTCATTTCTCCACCAATCTTTAATTATGCCAGGATACATTTGGTCTAACTCAAAACATTCTTTCTTTTGAAACTCACTCATGAAATATTTATTATAAATATACTTGGGACTAGGAGATAGTTTATACATTACTTGTATATGCTCCGATTTGAAAGAGCCAATGACAACCCCTCGGCTATCCAGAATGCTTCTCATTTGCACGCCTGTTCACTCTGAGGCCCAACTGATCATGTTGTTATAAGTCATGAGTCACGATCGTGTAGCCACTTTGTGAAGCTCAGACTCCACTGTGTCTCAGAGTTTGTTGTCGGCATCATGAGGGAAATTCTTAATTTCATAATCTAGATTTTCAAAAATTTGCCTCCAGGATTTTATGGAATCGATGGCATGCGGTATTGTATCAGATGCAATGTCTCCATCTAGACTCGTGCTCTCTACAACTTCCTCACTTTTCTTGTTGGACTTCTTAGGTGCCATGGTATTTGCACTGGACCAGAAACCCGTTTACAGAGAAAATGTGTATAAAACTGGATAAATGTGACTTGCTATAGATGTAAAGGATAAGAATGAAGTTCGAAACACAAGACCTTTATTAAACCTTAATTTTTTTTATAATGAGTGTACAGACATAGGCGATGAAAAATTAATGCTTTAATGGAAAGATATGCCTAGAGATATGCTTTCACGTCAAAAATATCTCCATTTATCCGTTATTAATACTGTCGTATATCAGTGATTTCAAAAATGGAATTCCAAAAATCGTTGCCTTCCTCAATTCCCTAAATGCAAAAAGCATCTTAGTTATCACTAATCATGTTTTGAAAACAACTTAACTTTAATCTTAGAGTTTGTTTGAAGAAAATGTGATTTCGCATTTCAAAACTTTGAGGATCATGTTGTTAGGGGATATGTCATAAGAAAACCCCAAATCGCGAAATTGTGATGAGATTAGCGAGGCACTAATCATTCGTATTAAAGCTTTAATTAATCAAGATTAGTGAATAATTATTTTTTACTTTTACTTTTCAGAAAATCGAGGAGCAGGAGTTCGAAGGATGAGATTTCGAAAATGCTTAGTAGAAGGAAACCTGAATTGTGAAAGATTAAGGGAAAGATGACTCCGTTCAGGAGTTTAATTAATTACGGATTAAAGAGTGCTTTGTGGAAAGCAACAAAAAATGTAACATTTATTTCTTCCCCCCTTATTTATTTATTTATTAATATGTTAACGGTTTCGAGATTTCGGAACCGAGAAATTGGGATGTTTTGATCATACCTCTAGAAGAACCGAATCTCGAAACCTGAAAAGGAACAGAAGACTCTGACTCCCTTTTTTGGACTAAGGGAGGCTCCATGACTTAAGAAAAGATGAAGCTTTAGTTTTAAAGGGTAGAAAAATTAAACTTTGTGTCAACACTATAGACGTCTTGAACTTAGTGTCCATCTTTTCCTACAATGCAACGCAAAAGACACTGATAAATCTAGTGCCCCTATATGATATGATGGTCCTTGGTATCCGAAAGTGCACCAAGACATGTTCAAAGAACAAGTGTGCTACTTCATGTCCCTTGATGGTCGTTTTACAAGGAAAGAGAATGCAAAATTTTCTAAACTTGTCAACTAACATGAATAGATAGTCAGGACCCTTCTCGGTTGCTATTAAACCTCCTACAAAATACATGGAAATACTTTCCCAAGTTTGATTAATTATAGGTAAGGGATGGTATAGAACTCTCTTTGTGTTATTGGGATTGTTGGTACAACAAAGTATACATCCTCCAATATATTGTGCTACATATTATTACATTCTGTGTCAATACACATACCTCTGTAAGTTGGAAATTGTCTTCTATACACCAAATTGTCCTTGAAACTTTAAGGTGTGAGCCTTTCTGATAAAATGCAATCATTCACCTTTAGGAACACAAATATTGTCGAGCTTGTAGAGTATATCATTCTAGAAATGATAGTCAACCTTGAGTTGTCACCTTCTTCCATATGAATTTGGCCCTGTAGCAGTTGAAAATCCTCCTTGAAGTCCTCATATTCTATGTATTCCTCTATGCATGCATCATACATAAAAGGATCCATGTGCATCATAACTCCCAAAGTTGTAATATTGGATGTGTGTGGTTGTGAAAACATGTCTTCCAAATTTTTCGTGCTACCCTTCTTATACTTTATCACCAAATGAAATTGTTCTAAGAATCCCATCCACTTTTAGTGCCTAGCTTGTTGTAACTTACTTTGGGCTTGAAAATAATGGATCAAATGGTGATCTGTGTGGACGATGGTTGTAACACACCCGACCCCTTAGTGGATTTCCTAGAGATGGGGCCTCAAAATTCCATTCTCCTTAAATGATCAAACCCTTCATTTAGGGTTTCTACCACACTCTGCTCATCCATATTTTTTCAACGACAGTCTCCATTCTCAAAACCGAGCCCTGAACTGGCAGATATATTTCTCTGAATTTCTTCGGGCCTTCATTGGTTGAGGGCCACGTGGCATCCACATGGATCCACCTCACACGTGCTATTTCCAAGTTCCTTCCTCCACGGTGGAAAACCATCCACCATTCGATCCCATGACGAGAATTACACTCTTTCTCCTATTTCAACTGTGGAGGGATTCGATGCTTCGACACTTCACACCTCTTTACTCTCTATGCATGAGGCCACCTAGAGTTCTGAACTTCCAAAGTCTCGTAAGCTCACCATGTGGCTCTGGCCTTCGAGCCATTTGGTCTCTCTACCATACTACATCCCAGATCCTCCAGATTCTCGGAGTCTCGGTCACTTCACACGCCATGTTGGTTAGGCATACACATACCAGGAACTGACATGTAGGACAGGTCAAGGTGACACGTGTTATGTTCCAATGGACCTAGGGATTATTTGATGCACATGAATCTAGGTGACACATGGCATGTCAAGATGGGGTCCACGTCACCCTGGATGACATCACTACACTACGCCACCCCAGACTAACATAATTATAACATTTCTCAGATCTCACGGTTGAGATCCGACCACGTAGGTATATATATCTACCACTCTTGATACCTTAGGGATTCAATGTTCGGGAGTGTTGTGATGCAAACTCCTCTCATCTCTCAAAGTTCCCAATATCTAAACTAAAGGGACTAATTCCACGCATCCCCGATATATCGACGACTGGGAAGAGACCCGAAGGATCCCTAGGTCTATGGTTCTAGGTCCTTTGCAGCTCCGACCTTTGGGGTTTCGAATCCCAAATCAATTGGTAAGATAGGTTCACCTAACTACCGGGAGAACTACCTAACATCAGTCAACCTTATGGGAAATCAAGTCTCTCGATTACCTTTGACCAGTATAAGGATGGTGAGGTCATTCATACTTTGAAGTCCGAGATTTTCGAAGCTTCAAAGCCAAGAGGACATAGATTCCTTAGGGTTAGCCTAAGGTTCCTTGGTATTGGTCATATGGGTCCTCTCNACATATCTTTTCCACTTGTCCTCCAAAAAAAGAGACCTCCTCTTCTCAAGGCTTGAACTTCTCTATCCTTCCTTAGCTTTATCATGAAATGGTTAAGGACTTGGGCCTAAAACCCCGGTCGCAGGCCAAGGAGTCTGAACGAGGTAACCTATTTAGAAGGACGGGTTCAAATTGACATGAAATCTCCTATATCAACCGTCTTACAAGATTATGTCCCAAGAAGCCTCAAGAACTAAGCTGGGGCATACAAACTATCAGTCCAAAGAATAAGTTTACAAGAGGTGAGTGCATACACATATCATGACCATTCCACACATAAACCATTTATAAACACACATACATATGAATCCATGCATTCATCCATTATTCCATTTCAATACATAAAACAAGGAAAATATTTATCAGAACTAGATAATGTGAAGCAACTGCTGAAAGGGGTGCCCATTTCCACCCAACCATATGCTCAGTCACTCCTAACAGATTTACTACTAGCCACCCCTGAGCTAGAGCACAATGCTCTGAGATATAATCTATTCTTCCGGCTCAACGATAGTAGGAACAAAGGTTACTCTCCTCCTCCCACAGGATCTTGGTGATGGGTTACACAATACCAAGAAAGGAAGACCAACCTCATTTACCAGCTCATATCATAACCCTACTAGCCATTTCCCTACGAACATAACACACTCATCCTTTAGTTCTTCCTTAAACTTGAGAGTTTAGGCTCCCGTCTCTGTACTCTTCATCGGTCTTCCTCTACCCACCACACCTTCCTTTCTTTCCTTCCTCAACAATGTTGCGTGTGGCTCGAATTCCCAGTTTGTGGTCAGGTCTAAAATCCTTATAGATGGGTTCTCTTACCCATCCCTTCATTAACTCTTGAGGAGGTCTTCCCGCCTACCAACCTAACTAAAATTCATTTCTGGGTTAGAGGACTATTCTAGTCTGGAGAAATTAAATCCAGTAAGGTACTGGTTTGGTGGAGGTTAATACAACCATTCATGGTCCCCTTTACCATCTCTTTCATAGCATTCATGGTCTCTCTTAGTACACCCCCTTCCAACAGTCATACAAGACTTATCCATTTTCTAGTAAATAACATAATTTACATTCATTGACCTTTTATACAAAATCCCATCAAATCAAGCATTCACA
>JASDQU010711528.1:11447-32658 GCA_032191745.1 Picea mariana
GCAAGTGAAGTGTGAGATAGAAGTGAGGCGCTAGCCTCTTATTTATACTAATATGGCACGTGTGAAGAGTCACCATTCTGGCAGGGCCGACCTCTCATACTGGGTGGATAAATCCACCTTTAATTAAATCTGGTTGGGGCCGACCTTTCATTATAACTGCTGAGGCCGACTTCTTATTCTTTACATTATAATTGTCCGATGACCAATCCGCAAAAGGGGATTTGGTCCTTATACAATTACTGACTTGATTAATCCTTAATGGGGATTAATCTAATAATAAAAATAATAATAATGACATGATTAAATCCACAATGGGGATTTAATCCAATAACAAAAATAATAAGAATGCTCTTCGCAGTTACATCATTTCAACAGTAAGGCCCAGTGTCTCACCTTGGGGTGCACCGGTAATTTTTGTAAAGAAGAAGGATGGATCCTTACGACTGTGTATAGACTACAGGGACTTGAACTATGCTATAGTGAAGAATAGGTACCCAATGCTACGAATAGATGACCTCTTCGATCAAATGAAAGGAGTAGCAGTATTATCAAAGATCGATTTGCGATCTGGGTATCATCAGTTAAGGATTAAGGAAAGTGATATCCCAAAAACTGCCTTTCGAACTCGGTTTGGACATTACGAGTTTGTTGTAGTACCTTTCGGATTGACCAATGCGCCAGTAGTGTTCATGAGCCTCATGAACGGCGTATTCCGGAAGTACTTAGACCGTTTTGTACAAGTTTTTCTGGATGACATTCTCATCTATTCCAGGAATGAAAGAGAACACAACGAACACTTGCGAATAATGTTGTCTTGTCTTAGGGAGAACAAATTGTATGGGAAGTTGTCGAAGTGTTCCTTCTTCCAAAAAGAGATCCACTATTTAGGTCATATCTTTTTAGGCGAAGGAATCTCGGTGGACCCAGAAAAGGTAAAGGCCATTCTGGAATGGCCAGTGCCGAAAAATGCCCATGAGGTGAGAAGCTTCATGGGGCTAGCGGGTTACTACCGGAGATTTGTGGAAGGATTATCAAAAATAGTGAAACCCATCACCACCTTGCAATGCAAAGGGGTCAGGTATGAGTGGACAGAATAATGTGATAGCACATTCATTGAGCTTAAGAGGTTACTAACTAGTGCGCCAATTCTACGAGTGCCAGATATGGAAAAGGACTTCATGGTCTACACAGATGCCTCGAAACAATGGCTGGGGGGCGTGCTAATGCAGGATGGAGGAGTGATAGCTTATGCGTCAATAAAGTTGAAGAAGCACGAAGAGTTATACCTAACTCATGATTTAGAGTTGGTAGCTGTAATGCTAGCTCTAAAACTTTGGAGGCACTATCTTATGGGGCGAAATTTTGAGCTCAAGATGAACCATCAAAGTTTAAAACACCTCTTCACTCAAAGAGATTTGAATGCCAGGCAAAGGCGATGGAGTGAGCTTATGAGTGAGTATGATTTTGGTATTTCATATATAAAGGGAAAGGAAAATGTGGTTGCATATGCCTTGAGTATGAGACCACGTATCTTCTCCTTGGTACCCTTAAAGGTCAGTCTGAGGGAACATGTGTTGACAAAACTACTAGGAGACAGTTGGTATTTAAAGGTTACTTCAAACCTCTAGAGTGGGAGGCAGATAGACCCAAAGTATGAAGGATATAATCTAGAAACAGATTGATTGTTGAGATACCAAGGAAGGATGTATGTCCCGGAGAATGGGGATATTTGAAGCATCATACTGAAGGAATCCCATAGATCACTTTATTGCGCACATCTAGGTGTGAAGAAGATGTACGCGGAGATGAAGAAACTCTTCTTTTGGATAGGCATGAAGTGCGATGTAGTCCATTTCATCACCAAATGCCTAGAGTGTCAACAAGTGAAGGTTGATTACCATCACCCGACAGTCCTCCTACAACCACATGATGTCCCTATGTCTAAGTGGGAAGTTATCTCAATGGATTTTGTTGTAGGGTTGCCGCTCACATCTCATAGACACAATGCCATTCTTGTGATAGTGGATAAGTTAACCAAGAGTGCTCATTTCATTATGGTTAGAGACAATTACGATGTTACTGATGTGGCACGAGTGTTCATAAGCGAGGTTATCCGTTTGCACGGGATACCTAAGAAGATTATTTCAAATAGGGACTCTAGGTTCACTTCTATATTCTGGACAAGTTTACAGTCAGCGTTTGGGACTCAGTTAAAATTAAGCACAACTTATCATCCTGAAACAGATGGGAAAACTAAGAGAGTAAATCAAGTTATGGAAGACATGCTTAGGATGTATGTAATGGATAATCAAACCCAGTGGGAGAAGTACCTACCTTTGGTAGAATTTGCCTATAATAACAATTATCATAGTTCCATTGGAATGCTACCATACAAAGCTTTGTATGGAAGGCCATGCAGAACACTGTTGAGTTGGGATAGATTAGAAGAGCGAGTAACAGTTGGGCCAGAATTGATTCAAGAAATGGAGGAACAAGTGATTCAGATCAGGCAAAGACTAAAGGAAGCACATGATAGACAGAAAATTTATGTGGATGCACACAGGACCGACCAAAGTTATGAAGTGGGGGACCAAGTTTTCATTCATATCAGGCCTAATAAGAGTACCATATGGTTCGGGAAGGGCACAAACTTGTCACCTCGGTTTATAGGGCCATTTAGGGTCCAAGAGAAAATTGGACCCATTGCCTATCGTCTCGTACAACCACCCCACTTGCATAAAACTCATAATGTATTTCATGTATCTGTTTTACGTCATTATGTTGCTAATGAATCACATAAACTAAATTGGAAAGAATTGCAGGTATCGGACGTGGGAACCCTCACGGTAGAACCATTATGCATACTGGACCGTAGAGTTCGACAGCTCAAGAACCATCTAGTAGATCAACTTAAGGTCCAGTGGGACAAGTATAGTCCAGGATCTGCTACTTGGGAGGATGCCGAGACACTACAGCGAGACTATCCCTCACTATTTTGACCACCTCGAGAACATGTTTCTCGAAGGTGGGGTGTATGTAACACCACCTTTTGATTTAGACAGCCAGGATTACCTGAGGCCTATACACTTTATTTCCTAGTCACCATGAAATTATTAAGTGATATACTTAAACTTTAAACTTCTGAACTGTAATGAATGTTTAAGTGTTACTAATGATGATGCATGTAATGTGATCTATTATGTGAATGTGAATTTACAAATGTTTAGATGTTATTGATGATGATGTATATGATGCGACATATTGTGAAAAAGTGAAATTATTGAATGTTTAAATACTGTTAGAATGATGTTGGATACAATGAAATCTATTTTGGGTAAATGATAATCTTGTGAATGGGTGATGAGTTTGAATTATGGGATATTATGAAATCTAATTCTAATTGGAAAACTTTGATGTAAATGTATCGGTACGGGGATACCAAATTGAAAACAATGATAATATGCAATTATATGATGATAATGCATAGAAATGTATGAGTCTGTGTTGCAGACTAATCTGCAGGTTATGGGCTATGAAATAGCCAAGTGATAATGATGATGAAAGTGGATATTAGGATCACTAACTGAGAAACATTATGGTATGAATAATGTATGTGAAATTTATTTTGACTTGGATGCATTACTATGATATGTGGACTAGTGCATGATTTTGGCACTAACACTGCCCAAAACCGAATAAACGATGACAAAACCTCCAGCAACACAGTGCCCCTGTATGTTCCATTGTAGCGTGTTGACCATGGTTTTGATAGGAGGGGTGGAGGCATTTCCCACCATGTATCCTCCATTGTAGGGTGTTGAACCTGGTTCTGTTAGGAGGGGTGGAGGCATTTCCCACCGCGTATCCTCTGAAACCTGAAGTCATGGGAGAACGGTGCTAGTTCACACTCCCCAAGATGTGTGATGATGACTATCAGTTCCTTTCTAGGGAAGCTTGGTCGAGATAGTGACACTTCCACTTACGGGTTCTATTTGGAGTTAGGTCAATATAGTTGACGCTCCAAGATAGTCTAGTAGAGGAAGGATAGGAATGGAGCTGGAAGTAGGTTAGGGAGGAAGGATGAGTAGTAATAGTGTGACACTATGGAGATTTGTCTTGTGGTGGATGCATACATAAATTACTAAAGGATGACAGTTTGATTATTAGTACATGCACGAGACTTGCATGTACTAGATACACATGCATTTCTTGTACATATACACTAGTATGTATGAGCTTTCTTGACTTACTTGCTGATAATGTCGGTTACTTGTTGTGAATGTGTGAACCATGCTCTTTTCCTTTGTACCATCAGATACCTTAAACTTTGGGATGAAGTTTATTGAAGGGTGGGTGTATGTAACGACCCTAATTGGATAAATACTTAAAGATTACAAAGTAAAATTAATTAAAGAAATAATTGTGGTTAACTAAGTAATAATTTAACTACAGATCACATTTAATGACCTGAGAAATAAATTTAAGAAATCAATGAAAAATGTTAAAAAATGGTTGCGTATGCAGAGTCCCTATGAACCTCGAGAAGATAAAACATTAAAGGAGGGAGAAGGGACAGACACAGAGGGTGGTTGGAGAAGTAACTGCATGAGTCGGCGAAGGAGGAATAAGGGAAGGGGAAGGTTGACGGGAGGATCATTCGACGTAGGAGGGATTTTTCTGAGGACTATGACATTTGTTGTGAGCACAATAGTTTTGGACGGTGGCTTTTGATAAGGGGAGGTGCCGAGTTACTGGAGGTTTTGGGCACGGAGGGCCAGGATATCTGTAGATATCCTGGAGCTAGGTAGATTTCCTAGTTGGCAGGGAGGATAGTAGTTTTGGGCACTTATTTTCTTGTTTGTGGCAGGATTGATTTGTATAACAAGTAGCAGGAAGGCAGCAGCAAGGCAAAGAGGCAACATAAATTAGCATCAGGACCAGGTACTTGTTAAGTTATGTATTTATTTCATTCTGCCCTGAATTCAGTATTTATTGATAAACCTAAGTTACTGAAGTTGCTGTTATAAAAATCAATATTATGCTATCAAGATATTGTTTCAGTTTTTAGAATAAATGGCTTAGGAAACTTAATGATGTTTAGAATTATTAGGTTGTTACATCCCTCTCACATAGAACACATATCTACATAGCACACATATCGACATAGCTTCTATATGGGACATTATCTTTCAAACTGATATGTTTTTTCTAGCATCATTCAACTTAAATATATTTTATGTTTGTGCACTCGTTGCAATCTAGAATTTAAGGTTGTAATTGGCAATGCATACTAAGAATTTGGTGTAGTAATAATCACATTAGCATTAATAATGGAGTTGTTGAAGTACCATAGTGGTCTACATAGTCCATTGAAACATAGATGGATTTCTATAACTTGAATTTTTATTTTTTATTTATTTTTCAATACTAGGGTTATCATAGTAAAATATATCTTTCTAAAAATAAAAATAGAACTAGGGTGTAAAAGAGAATTACTTGTTTTTCAATGGAAGCCCTTTATGTAGTTAGGGTTTGCGAATGAAAATGTTAAATGGTCACAACTTTATTTATACTTATATGATTGGCTAAATTATGGCACAAACTATGAAATTATGAAATGCCACATATTTTTTTTTACATCTAATGGCATTGGTTTGAGTGAAATCCATGCACTCTTTCACATGAAAAAGCCCTGAAAATGTAGATTTTGAATTGACGATCTCTTTCGTGAACTCTGATTTGATTCTTTTTTTTTTTAAATTGGGTAAGTTTTCAATAGGAATTAAGATATATGGCTAGTTTCTTCAAATTATACATAGAAAGTTTCAGAAATCGACATCAATACTATTGTATTTTTTTATCGTAAATAATTTGAAAAAAAAAAAAACTCTCATTTTGTGTCAAAAATTTCTCCCACTTCATGCTGAAAAAAGAGATATGATACCACTTGTACTAAAACTTCAAATATATAAGATAATATACCATAAACTTCATAAAGTAACCTTTAAACACCAAAGGTACCAAGACATTCACCATGAGCAAAAAAAAAATATAGAGAAAAGAACCCTTAAAGTAGGGTAACACCATGAAATACTCCTTGTAGATGGAATCAATCCACAAGCCATGTTTTCCATAAGAAAATACACTACAAGACATATCCAGTACAATGATACTCATTTGTACTTTATTTTCTCATGAGTATTCTTAGGTGTCTTATGTCAACCACCCTTTATTATTATATTATTTAATTTTAATTACATAGTGGTCCTATTCCAATATTATGGAAATATTGCATTTATTATTTCCTTAGGTACCTCCAAAGGTATGCTATATTATACCATATTATCCTCCCTAAATACATTACATTTATTGCAAAGTGATGTCGTCGTCAATGTTTAGCTAGTGAAATTTTAACTTTAAGAAAATTTAAATATCAACATTCATTCCATTGGCACTTAAAAATTTGAAAAAAACATAACCTTAATAGTAATGAGAAAGAATTTAAACAGACGAGGAAGTGATATGCAAAATTTGTATCAAGTTCAAGGGTAAGTAGTAACCTCGATGCAATTTAATCGAAGTAGGAAGAATATTAGTCAAACCGATGAACTATTCGTACTTCCATGGAAATACTTTTAAACATTCCACTTTTCACCAAAGTGACTCTCTTCCTTCAATCAATGGACACTATCTTTTGCTAATCAAAAGTGTTCCAATAAAGGGAAAATTAATACTTTCAAAAACACATATCGATCTTACTAGTCATCAAGGATCAAAGATATTTCCAATTGTTTAAGGATTTCTAGCATTGAAAGTGATATTCGAAGAGAATATGATAAAAGAGTTGCTCGGTGAAATTTCGAAAATATTTTAAGTTTGGACCCTTTTAAACATGCAAAATCCTCAAAGTAAACCTTGAAGATATGAGGTATGTATCATAGTTCAAACAAGGTCATCCACCATGTTTTTCCTTGCCTTTCCTTATCTTAATTAACTATTCAAACCAAACTCAATAGCATGAACAAAACATTAAGTGCTTGAATACTAAGCCAAATGTAGAAAAAAATAAAAATTGGACCATAAAAATATATGAACTTTTTTAAATCTTAAGACACACAGAAGAGTCTTAGATATTCCAAAGGTATCTTGTGAAAATATCACAAATATCAAGATCATAAGTTTATTTTTAACAATTTCCATAAATCACATGTTAAGATCATAATGAGTATGTTGTAATGGCTTTGAGCTTATATGTATTGGAAATTTTCTTTCGATTCAATTGAATAGCAAGGAAAATTCTTTCCTAATGGAAAAAAAATATATGTATGAGGACATACATGCAAAATAATCCAATAATGCCAAATAGTCTAATAAGTCAGGCCATTGATTAACAACCTACAAATCAATGTCATGGAAAGAGTAATAATTAGAGTGTGATTCCATGACATGGAATGGATATGTAAACAAAGTTACTTCCGTGCATTATATCGTCGAGAAACACCACTAAAGCGCCCCAATCAATTTCAGAGTCAACTGTTATTCTGTATTTAGTTGTCAATCTTATAGCACTATAGTGTTAGATGTGAGGATTGGTGCCTCGTTAATCCCAATGTCACCTCAAGATGAAATATTCCCGATAGTAGTTTAGCACAACTTTCTATTCACCTTCCCCACAATCTTTCTCAATACCCTGAGACTCGAGTTGAAGAACTTCATAGGTCATCTCCCACAAAAATTTCGACAACTCTAGCATTGTGTCACTATAAGTTTCCAAGCTTTGGTTGTAGCCTTCAATATATTAACTAGCAGCAAGCACACTTAAGTAAAAAGTGGTTGATATATGTCGATCGACGCCATTTTCCATCCTTTTAAATTAATGGCGTCGATCGACATATATCAACCAACTTTTACTTAAATGTGGTTGTTGCTAGTTGATAGTCGACATGTCGTGGGAATGCATAAAAGAGAATTAATATATTAACACATAATAAATGTATTAATTAATTTACAATATTAACATATAAATTAAAGTATTAATGTACAAATTAAAATATTAATGTATTAGTTAATTAGTACATTAATGTAACATACAGAGTAAAGTATGTATACATTACATTAATAGATTTAATACATTAATAAATTATTTATATGACTAAACATTTTGTTTTTTGTAAATAAAAGAGGAAAGATATATATTACCTTAAAAACATCAAAATAGTACATGGTCCTTTGCTTGACACTTGTTTTTCCATATCACGAGAAACCAGAATAGTTGGCTTACAAAAACACTTGGAAACCATAACTGTAATTTAAGAGTTTAAGGTGAATAATGTCATGTTGCATACACAAGACATGTCTGGTGTCATGCACCAGAGAATGTATCTACCATGTTTGTTGCCATACATAAAAAAATTTAACAAAACTGAAAAAAGTTGAAGCTCATTCTTGATATGGAAAAAGAGAGAGAAGTTAGAAATTTGGCAAACCCGAGCGTCCATCAGTGTTGCAGGTGAAGGAAAACCTTTTTCCATAGGTTGGACAATGATCTTTCTCTGACATATGTGACAGGGCATCGAACAGGAGATCCATGTGTTAATTGAGAATCCTTAGATTATGAGTTTGGTCCTTCAGGATTTGCTGCATATCAAATATCAACTAAAGGTGGTTATCCGAAAAGCGATGAGGATTGGGAAAAGGATGCTCAATTTTCTAGTCTGTGTCTGCAAGAGGATTTGTATCCATATGAAAAGTTTTCCATAGAATTTATTCTATGTCTAGCCTAGGGGTTGTGTTCCTAGCTATCCACTATGTCAACGAGTTGTGGGGAATTTCTTCCTCCACCATGCAGCTTCCTTGCTCAAGAGGTCAAGTTTGAGGCATGGTGATGATTTTAGGCTTAGGTGGGGCTTCCAAAGGCTACAACTCAAGAGGAATAACTTCTTCATCCATCGAGAAACCTCCAAAATAATGCATGGTATCATAAAGGGGTGGAGGCGAGTGTTGGGCGTGAGGGGAGCGAAGAGGAATCTGAGTCCAATTCTGGTCCCTTTTGGGGGAGCTGGCAATCAGAGGGGAAGATTACAAGGGGTTAGGGTGGTTACACCGCATGATAAATATGTAGTACAATGGCCCTCTTTTGGGTTTTCCATTCTCTCTTGGTATGGTGGATGGATTGCAGTAGAAATTGGGGCAATGAGGTGAAAACTAGGCTAGAGGAGCAACACTTTTGAAATGGAGGCTGAGTGAGGTGACCAACATAGATAAGGAGGCTACAGGAGAGTGTCAACAACAAGAAGATGTGGAAAATAGACAGAACCAGAGAGCCAATTGAATATGGAGAATGGCGAAATGCCTAGGGGATCTTACATTCATAGAGGCCAATGAAATGATAGTGGGGGGGCTGCCATGAAATCCGAAGTGACACCAACCCAAGCTTGAGCACCTACTTTAGTACTCTAGAGATAGATCGCATGAGGAGCCATTAACGTCCCAAAGGTGAAAAAACACACTACCATAATTGTTGTGCAAGAGCCCGTCATACAAAAAGTTTGGGGGTTTGTATGATGGATGGGGGTAATAAAACCCCTGGCTACATGTGCACCAACAGTTTCCAGCTAGCCAGTTGTCACCCCAATCTGGGGTTTATATGAGTAAACATTAATAAAGTATTAATACATTAATAAAATAATACATTAACAAAGTAGTAATACATATTATTAAAGTATTATTACATTAAAAATATATTATTATATTAATGTAATGTATAGATAAAAGTGTTAATTAAATTATTAATACACTACTAATACATTAAATACATTAACAAATACATTTAATACATTAATTGCTTTAATAAATATATTACTAAAGTATTAATACACTAATAGACTAATAAAGTAATATATTTATAAAGTTGTAATACATTAACCATAATAAAGTAATATATTAATAAAGTTGTAATACATTAACCATAATGTATTTAGTAATACATTATTAATGTATTAATACATTAATGATGTAATCTATTAATTAATCGTATGTTAATAATGTAATGTATTAATTAATTAATTAATTAATAGAATAATAATGTAATGTATTACTTAATTAATTAATACATTAATACATTGCTAAAGTATTAATACACTAATCAAGTAATAGATTAATAATACATTATTATAGTATTAATACATCAATACATTAATTGAAAATGACCATGGTTGAGTATGGTTGACCATGACCATGGTTTCGTATGGCTACCCATGAACATGGTTAACTTTGGTGTACCTTTGTTGACCATGGCCGAGGTTGAATGTGGTTGATTATGGTTGACAATGGCTAGCCATGTTTCATAGTTGTTGTGCATAGATGAGCATGTTTGGCCATGACCTAAGTTGTCCATGACTATGGATGACATCAATACATTAATGTATATTTTAATGTACTAATTAATTAATACAATAATACATTATTAATTAATATATTACTAAAGTATTAATACTTTAAAACATTAATAAAGTAATAATACAATAATACTACACTATTAGAGTATTAATACATCAATAATGCATTATTACATTAATGTATGATGTAAACTATTAATTAACTCATACATTAATAATGTATTGTATTAATTAATTAGTACATTAATATATTGTTAATTAATACATTTCTAAAGTATTAATACATTAATGTATAATTTAACATATTAAAGTATTAATACATTAGAAATTTAATGTATTAATTAATTATACATTATTAATTAATAAATTCCTAAAGTATTAATAAACTAATAAAGTAATACATTAATAAATACATTATTAAAGTATTAATACATTAATTGACAATGACGCTAGTTGATTATGGTTGACCATGACCATAGTTTCTTATGGTTGATCATCACTAAGGTTCCCCATGATAATGACCATGACCATGGTTAACTTTGGTAGAACTTGGTTGACTTAGTGAAGGAAAGGTTGACTATGGTTGACTATGACCTTTCTTGACCATGACCATGGATAACTATGGTTGAGCATGACAATGGTTAATTTTAGTTAACCTTGGATTACCATGATAATGGTTAAATGTGGTTGACCATAACCATGGTTAACTTTAGTAGACCTTCACTATGGTTGACCTTGGTTGACCATGACCATGGTTTACTATGGTTAACAATGGTTGATAATGGTTAACCATGTTGGACAGTTGTTTTCAATAGATGACCATGGTTGATCATGAATACAGATGGCATTCACCATGTTTTAACATAATTGTTGCAGGAGCATCATAAACGAGCCAAAAAAGTAAACACAAATGCAAAGGATAGTTGGAAATGCACCAGTGCACGTTTTGAGAACATTTTGAATTTAAATAAAGGAACATTAATGTAATGCCTGAAAATATGTATTTGCATTTATGTTTTGGAAATTGTAAACAGATCTTGAGCATTTCTCTCATCTGTCGGATATGGAGGCATTTAATTATAATGAATGTAAAGTAGATAGATTTTAATTTTGATTAGATAGCTAGAGTTGTAGGAGGGAAAACTCTAGAAAGCTCCCTCACATGTATTGTATTGTATCAATTATTCTCATAGTGATTGAAGGTTGTAGAGCAAGAGAATAGGAGAGCAGAAGAATAGAGATTGTAGAAATCCTATAAGCATATAGTTGTTGCTATTGAACCCATGTACAAATGCACTTGGATTAATATAAGGAAGCTATGATCCAATTTCATGGTGTTTTTATGCATTCCATTTACATATTTGAATGGTATGTTTACAGTTTGCTTATGTTCTTTGTTATGCATGTGTTTCAAGGTTATGTGTGTCTATGGTAGTGATTTCATGATTTAATGTATGAAGTCTGTGAGAAGAGAAGTATAAGTTTCAATTGATTCTCTTCCTAAAAAATCTTGCAAGGAGTGCAGTGAGAGTCTGCAAGGAGTGCTTTGACGAAGTTCTGAGTTTTATCTCAGAAAAATTCAGGAGGGTTACCATTGTTCTTATACCAAAAGGAGTGTAAGTGTAGCACAAGATACATGCAAAGTGTGCACAGGCCAGAGAGAGTCTTAGACTTTACCAACCGAGGAGGAAGTTTGAAGAACTGTTGTTGCAGAGGAGTGTACAGAGTTGGAGGTGGTGGACAACCAGAGGTTATTTTGAATGACGTAAGGAGTGCACACAAGAATCATTTTGACGCCTTGAATCCATAACAAAGGTCAATATCAGGTAGGATAGAGAATTGAGAGAATTCAAAGGAGGAATGAGGTATGAAATTACTTCACATAAGTTTATTCAGAAGAAGAAGACGTGAAGGTAATTGGGTAGAAGTCTTTGAGAAGTCTGAATGAATGGTCAAAATTCTCGGAGGGAGAATCATCGAAGTTCCTTGGGTCATTGGATATTGCAAACCAATGGGGAGATTAAGGTTGAGCATCTTTCAACACTTGTAAGCTCGGGAGGGATAGTGGTCATTGGATCTAGATCAACGGGGATCATTAATCTCATTCTTGAATTCGTCATTTCAGAATTCGGGGCATGGAGGATGTTGTGACTTGGAGTTGAGAGTTGCAAACTCCTGATTCACGAAGTCCCAATAAGATCAGGACCATCAAATCTCGAGGAACTCACAGTCATTGATCATGATGAGGAGTCATCGCAGTTTTGGCTATCGGTGGAGGGTGTTACTGCATTTCAAATCGTCGATATGAGAAATTCCAAAGTGTTGAAATATTTGGGTGTCGGGTTTTAGATGGAGGTCACATGAAGTAAAGTCAAGGGAGGTGTCAAAGGACCCGTTATCATTTTGGGGTTTCATGGATTGAAGGAGTCAGAGGGACTCATATTAGGGGTCACGAAGTCGTGAAACCCGATATACCTTTTCGGGTGAAGAGTGTGGTCATGTCAGCTGGTCATGTGGATGAGAGTTGGTTCTTAGTGCTTATTTGCACAAGCATAGCTCCTAAGAAGGAATTGTGGATAAACACTTCTATGTTGAATATTCCTGTGGGGAATCAAAGAGTCAATCAGACTCAAATGGGATATTAAGAATGATCCTTAGACCGAGGGGTCATGCAAAACCTATTGAGTTAGGGTTGTTGCATCAGGTGGTATCAGAGCCTACAATCTTTGTTTTCTGTAAGCAAGGGAGACAGAAGGAAAGTTGCGATTTAAATTCTGTGTGGAATAGATTGAAAAAATGCCGCCTAGAAGATGTCAAGATAGACCAATACTCGATCCAGCTGTGGAAAGAGAAATGAGAGAACTTTGTGCTCAATTAAATGCTATGGAGACAACACAGAGACAGATAGTTGACATTGGAGATGTTAGTGAGGCCGAAAGAGAAAATGAGGCTGGATCTGAAGAAGAAGAATTTGTAGCCGAAGATGCTGCAGAAGAATGTTTATTCAGAGCTATTGTAAGAATAGGTTCTAGTGAAAAGATGGACATTTCGATGTATGAAGTCAACTTAGATGTTGAGGAGCTACTAGAATAGTTTAGATCTCTAGATAAATACTTCGACTATGAAGATATCAAAGAGGATAAGAAATTTAAACATGTTTTCACTAGGCTTAAAGGGAATGTATCACTGTGGTGGGATGAACTACAAGATGACAGGAATTGCAAAGGAAAGCAAAGAATTAAAGGCTACAATAGAATGGTTGCAAAGATGAAAGCCAAGTTTATACACAGATATTACCAGATTAATCTGTTTCGAAGAATGTAGAATTTGAAACAGAAGGCGATGACAGTGAAAGAATACACCGAAGAATTTTATCAACTTAACATCAGAGATGGTCATCGTGAGAGTGATGATGAAAAGTTCACTAGATACATGAATGATCTAATATATGACATTCAGAATGAGATAATCATGGTAACAATAAAAAATGTGGAAGATTCTTATCAGATTTATCTGAAGGTTGAAGAGAAATTGGCTCGAAATCAAATTCAAAGAGGCAGAGTTAGAAGTCAGAGTAGAGGTGAAGCAATTGCCCAAGACAGAGTGAAGAAGCCCAAGAATGAAGAGAAGAAACCTCATACTCACCCTGAGAGAGGAGGAAGTTCACAGGGAAGACAATATGCTGATGGAAACACTTTTCCTCGAGCTAGAGGAAGAGGAAGAGGCAGAGGTAGTGAGATAAAGTGTTGTTTTTGTGGAATGTTCAGACACAAATCTTATGAATGTCCTAACTGAAAAAGAGATGGGGGAGGGGACACTCACATTTCAAAAGGGCAAAGGAGAAATGTTGAGGTAAAAGATTCAGAAGGCGAAAGATCCTTAATGATGAGGAAAATTCTCTTAAAGCCAGAGAAAGAGATAGAGAATCTGGTCAAAAGAAACAGTTTGTTTAGAACTTATTGCAAGACCAAGGATAGGGTATGCAAGTTAATAGTGGATAGTGGAAGTACAAATAACCTAGTATCCACAGAAATGGTGGAGAATATGAAATTGGAGACAGTTGCACATCCAAGCCCATACAAGGTTTTGTGGTTGAAAAAGGACATCAGGTAACAGTCACTAAACAATGCTTGGTTAAATTTAAGATAGGAATTTACAGAGATTAAATATTATGTGATGTTATACCCATGGATGTTTGTCATGTTTTGTTGGGTAGACCATGGAAATATGACAAAAATGTTCTTCATGATGGGAGAAAGAACACATATAACTTAGAGAAGAATGGTAGGATGCATATTTTGTTGCCAATTGAAGACAAGAAGGTGAAAGAAGAAATGGGCAATAGTATACTTCTCAGGAGTGGGAAGGAGCTTCTTGATGAATTCAAGAAAGAAGAGGGCATGCAGTTTGTTGTGGTGAGAAAACCCAGAGTCATTTTGACAAGTACTTCAATAGATGATCTACCAGAGGAAATTCAGGAACTACTAGAGAATTTCACTAATATAGTGGTGGATGATTTACCTTGTTAATTTCCACCCATCAGGAGTATAAGACATCACATTGACCTTATATGAGGAGAAAGTTTACCAAACAAAGCACCGTATAGATTGATGTCACAGGAGAATGAAGAGGTTAAGAAGCAAGACCAGGATTTGATGGACAAGGGATTGGTTAGAGAAAGATTGAGTCCATGCATTCTATCAACAATGCTAAGTCCAAAAAAGGATGGTGGGTGGAGAATGTGTATCGACTCAAGGGATATAAACAAAATCACCATCAGGTATAGATTTCCTTTACGTAGGATGGATGACTTGATGGATTACTTGAGTGGGGCAAAGTTTTTTTCAAAAAATGAATTGAAAAGCGGATATCATCATATTTGAATGAGAGAAGGTGATGAATGGAAGACAAAATTCAAAACGAATGAAGGAATGTATGAATGGCTTTTCATGCCATTTGGTTTGAAGAATGCACCAAGTAATTTCATGAGATTAATGAACGAAGTATTGAAAGATTTCATTGGTAAGTTTGTAATTGTGTATATTAATGATATACTAATATTCAGTAAGACTGGGGAGGAAAACTTGAGACATTTAACTCTAGTAATGAAGAGACTACAACAAGAGGAGTTGCTGATAAATTTGAAGAAGTCATCTTTCATGAGAAAATAACTCATTTATTTGGGGTTTATGATCTCTTCGAACGAGTTGAAGATGGATCCTGAGAAGGTAAAAGCAATTAGGGATTGGCCATCGGCAAAGAACATCTTTGAAGTTAGAAGATTCCATGGATTGGCTAGTTTTTATCAGAAGTTCATCGGAAATTTTAGTGGAATTTCTGCACTAATGATGAAAACAGTCAAGAAAAGACATAAATCTTTTCACTGGACAGAGGAAGAAGTGAGAAGTTTTAAGTTGTTGAAAGAGAAAATAATTGGACCACCAATTTTGGCTATGCTAGATTTTAGTAAGACATTCCAAGTCAGATGTGACACAAGTGGATTTGTGGTTGGAGCAGTCTTGAATCAAGACAATAGAACGATTGCATACTTCAGTGAGAAGCTGAACGATGCAAGGAAAAATTATTCCACGTATGATAAATAATTTTATGCAATCATACAGGTGTTGAAGAAATGGAGGCATTACTTGGTTCCAAAAGAGTTTGTCTTGTATAGTGACAACCACGCTTTACAATTCATAACTTGACAGGAGAAACTAAACCAGAAACATGAAAAATGGGTTGAATTTATGCAGAAATTTACTTTTGTTATAAATCACATTTCTGAAACTGCTAGCAAGGTTGTTGATGCATAGAGAAAGAAATGTTAGATTTTGCAAGAGTTTCATGTGAATACATTAGGTTTTGATAGCCTTAAGCATGGATGATTTTAGGGGCTAAATTTTGCTCGTGGGCTAATTTTGCATGGTTTTTCCAAAAACAAGATTCGCTATTTTAAAAATGATTCACCACAATTCTATAGGATAAAATTATTTTACCTTGAAATTCGCCAAAATTTTATAAGAACTATATAAAATGCTTAGAAATTTGAATATTTTTACAAAAATATCGCCAAACATTTATAGTTTGAATATGAAGGATTAGTAAGATTTGCCAATGTTTCTACATTTTAAAATAAATTTCCATCCTTAAAATCATCCCTGGCCTTAAGGATATGTATAGCGATGATTCAGATTTTGAAGACGCCTATGAAGCATGCAAGAATCCATTTCTCAGAGATAGAATCCAGTGGATTGAGTATTTGATTCAGGATGGACTTTTATTCAAGGGAAATTAGTTGTGTATTCTTAAGAGTTCTATGAGAGAGAATATTCTGAAGGAAAAACATAGTGGGGGATTAGCTAGACATTTCGGCCATGAAAAAACATTCATGCAACTCAACAACTTATACTATTGGCCAGGAATGAGAACAGTTGTCAAGAACTTTGTCAACAAGTGCAGAATTTGTTAGCACGCAAAGGGGAGAAGACAGAATATAGGATTGTATCAACCATTTCCAGTACCAGAGAGGTCGTGGGATGTGGTAAGCATGGATTTTGTGTTAGGACTACCAATTACATAGAGGGGTTGTGAATCGATATTTTTGGTAGTCGACGATTTTCAAAAATGGCACATTTCATTCCATGTTAGAAAACCAGTGATGCAACTCACATTGCAAACCTGTTTTTCAAAGAAGTTGTTAGACTTCACGTCTTACCCAGGAGTATTGTTTCGGATAGCGATACCAAATTTGTTGTTCATTTTTGGACACTATGGAAGAAGCTGGGAACAGATGTATCTTTTAGCTCAGCAAATCACCCTCAAACGAATGGACAAACTGAGGTAGTAAATCAAAGTTTGGGAGTTTGGTTAAGGAGTTTAGTAGATAAACATCACAATCAATGGGATTAGATTCTACCACAAGTGGAATTTGCATATAACGATTCACCTAACATGAGTATAGGATAGAGCCCATTCCAAATAATGTATGTAATGCAACTGAGAGGATTATCTGAGTTGAGAGACTTAGAATAAAGTGAATTAATAAGTGTTGGAGCAGAAGAATTTGCAACAGAAATGTAAGAGCTCCACAACAAAATCAGAGAGTGGTTAAAGAATTCCAACTAGGAATACAAGCGCAGGGAAGATCAACATAGAGGAGAACTTTAGTTTGAAGTGGGAGATTTAGTTCTAGCACATCTAAAGAAAGAAAGGTTCACAAGGGGAATGCATAATAAGATGAAGATGAAGAAGATAGGACCGTGTAATATTTTGAGGAAATTTGAGGCCAATGCTTATGAAATAGATTTGCCAGATGGGGTAGGAATATCACCCATATTCAACATAGCAGATTTGTATCCTTACAGAAAAGATCAAGAGGGAGAAGAGAGCCATGAATAAGTTCAATGGGTTAAACAGATGCCTCTAGATGAAAATCCACAGATGGAAAGGATCATTAATCAGAGAATTAGCAAGAAAACCAGAAGGAAGAAATATTTTGAATACTTGGTGAAATGGAAGGGACAACCAATTGAAGATGCAAGTTGGGAAAGTAAAGTGGAGATCCAGAAACTTGGACAGACGGTGCAGGAGCTCATGAATAGGAGTTCATAAATTTTACATCCAAGGGAGTATGATGCAGGAGCATCGTAAGAGAGCCAACAAAGCAAACACGAATGCGAAGGACAGTTGGAAATGCACCAGCGCACGTTTTGAGAATATTTTGAATTTAAACAAAGGAACATTAATGTAATGTCTGAAAAGATGTATTTGCATTTATTTTTTGGAGATTGTAAATAGATCTCGAGCGTTGCTCTCATCTGTTGGATATGGCGGCATTTAATTATAATGAATGTAAAGTAGATAGATTTTAATTCTAATTAGATAGCTAGAGTTGTAGGAGGGAAAACTCTAGAAAGCTCCCTTGCATGTATTGTATTGTATCAATTATTCTCATAGTAATTGAAGGCTGTAGAGAAAGAGAATAGGAGAGTGGAAGAACAGATACTATAGAAATCCTATAAGAACATAGTTGTTTCTATTGAACCCATGTACATATGCACTTCGATTAATATAATAAATCTTTGATCCAATTTGATGGTATTTTTATGCATTCTGTTTACATCTTTGAATGGTATGTTTACAATTTTCTTATGTTCTCTGTTATGCATGTGTTTCAATGCTATGTGTTTCTATGCTCATGATTTCATGATTTAATGTATGAATTCTGTGAGAAGATAAGTATAAGTTTCAATTGTTTCTTTTCCTGATAAATCCTGCAAGGAGTGTAGTGAGAGTCCACAAGGAGTGCATTGACAAAGTTCTAAGTTTTATCTCAGAAAGGCTCAAGAGGGTTACCATTGTTCTTATAATAGAAGGAGTGCAAGTGTAGCACAAGAGCCGTGCAAAGTGTGTGTAGGCCAGAGAGAGTCTTAGACTTTACCAACCAAGGAGGAAGGTTGAATAATTGTTTTTGCAGAGGAGTGTACAGAGCTGGAGGTGGTGGACAACTAGAGGTTATTGTGAATGTCACAAGGAGTGCGCACAAGAATCATTTTGATGCCTTGAATCCATAACAAAGGTTAATCTTAGGAAGGATAGAGAATTGAGAGAATTCAAAGGAGGAATGAGGTCTGAAATTACTTCACAAAAGTTTATTCATAAGAAGAAGATGCCAAGGTAATTGGAGAGAAGTCTTTGATAAGTCGGAATGAACGGTCGAAATTATCAGAGGTCACCGAAGTTCTATGGGCCATTGGATATTGCAGACTAGCGGGAAGATTAAGGTTGAGTGTCTTTCATCACTCGTAAGTGAAGGAGGTATAGTGGTCGTTGGATCTGGATCAATGAGGGTCATAGATCTCGTGCTTGAATTTTTCGTTTAAGAATTCAGAGCATGGAGGATGTTGTGACTGAGAGTCGAGAGTTGTGAAGTCAAAATTTGTGAAGTCCCGATAGAATCAGGACCATTAGATCATAGGGAGCTCAGAGCCATTGATCGTAACGAGGATTCATCACAATTTCAGCTATCGGTGGATGGTGTTACTACATTTCAAATCGTCAATACGCAAAATTCTGAAGTGCTGAAATATTTGGGCCCTAAGTTTTAGACGGAGTTCACATCAATTAAATTCAAGGGAGGAGTCAAAGGACTCATTATCCTTTCAAGGTTTTGGGGATTGAAGGAGTTAGAGGGACTCATACTAGGGGTCGCAAAGTCACGAAACCGGATATATCTTTTTGGGTGAAGAGTTTTCTCATGTCAGTTGATCCCGTGGATGAGAGTTGGCACTTAGTGCTTATTCACACATGCGTAACTCCTAAGAAGGACCTATGGATAAACACTTATGTGTTGAATATTCCTGTGGAGAATCAAAGATTCAATCAGACTCAAAGGGGAGATTAAGAACGATCCTTAGACTGGGAGGTCATGCAGAACCTACTGAGGTAGGGGTGTTGCGTCAATAACAATGACTAAGGTTGACCATTACCTTAACTAGCGTTGACTATTGTTGACCATGATCAATATTATGGTTTGATATAGTTTAAATTTCCCATAGTTTACTATGGTTTTATATGTTTGACTATGGTTAACCATGGTTGAGATTATCATGGACCAAAGTTTAGTATGGTTGGTCATGATTGACTATGGTTGACCATAATTGACTATGGATGACCATGCCCATGGCTATACTTTGTAGACCATGTGGAGCTTATTATACTTGACCACGTTGATTATGTTTACCCATGGTTTACTATGGAACTATTGCATTCTAATGTTAATCAGGTTTTTTTTGTCAAATTGTGACACCATGTTTTGTTCGTCACATGGCATCGTAAGGTTCTAGTCATAACATTATGATGTAGGGTTTTTTCTTGTCACATTATGGAATTGGAATAAGTTTGTCACATTCTCACTATGGATTATTTTTTTCACATTATGACATTGGGAAATGGTCATCTCATTTCAATGTTGGGATATGTTTGTCACATTGTAATATTGGGTTGCATACATCACATTACAACAAAGGGTTATATTCGACACAATGCAAAATTTGAAAATGTTTCTCACATTATGATGTCAGTTTTGTGTCGCATTATGACATTGAGGCTATGTTCATCACATAGAGACGACGAGGCTATGTTTATCACATAGGGAGGAAGGTGATATGTTAATCACATTGCGATGACATGACTATGTTCATCGCATTGCAATGTTACTATGTTTGTCAGAAACGTGACGCTACTTTGTTCGACACATTGTGACAATATGGTTATGTTAATCACATTGCAATGATTGGGATTTGCTCATTACATTGCAATGACAAGGCTATGTTTGTCAGATTGTAATGTTACTCTGACTGGAAAATTATGATGCTACTATGTTCCTCATATTGCATCATTACTGTGTTCCTCATGTTGAAACATGTGAGTAAACTACACAATTTGGCGATGAGTTTATGTTCATCACATTGCAACAATGAGGCTATGTTCGTCACATTGCGAAAATATCAAGATGATTGTCACATTGGAACAACGGGGCTATGTTTGCTACATTGCGACAGTAGGGCTATGTTTGTCACATTGTGACGTTACTATGTTGGTCAAAATGTGACACTACTATGTTTGTCAAGTTGGTACAATAATCATTAGAAGAAATTATTTTTGTGATTTCTACTTCTTCTTTTTTGGAATGTCACCCACATTTCATGTTCCATGCATTCACGCCTATTCCAACTTCAATTTTCTTGGTGGGAGGGGGGGCATTATTAGGAATTATTAGATATTATATTTTCCTAATAATTCCCCCCCCCCCC
>JASDQU010711529.1:22674-42752 GCA_032191745.1 Picea mariana
CTAAATTGTCAGGCTCTTGTTGCAGCAAAACCAGTGGTTTAAGCACAAATGTGTGTTTCTCAAGTGGAGATGTGTTTATGAAGACACATTTTCTTGAACTACAAGTGAGGGGCAAGGAAAGTGCAATGTGAACTGCTTGTTGAGTAGACATTTGTTGAAGATTAAGCAATGTATTTCCAAGTGTGCATATCATTTGTATGGCATCAATATGACTTCTTTCATGTTCTTTGTGTATTCTTTTGAATGCACTTGTCATAGATTTGTCAATTTTCGTCATATACGAGGTACAGTACGATGCTGTAGCATATGCATTCAGCATGTACTGCACATCTGTATTTGCTTTCCACATAACTGGCATGTCCTTAGAGAAACTGTTGTTCCAAATATGGGAGAGTTTTCGTTTAAGGAAAAGTGTTAGTTTCCTAAGTGTAGATTGTATGGATTGGATGTACTCATCTTCTGATAGATTTACTATGTCAAGAAGGCATCAAAGCTCATCATTTCATCAAATCCTCCTTGTTCTAGAAATGTGAACAAGGATTTAGATTTCTCAACAACAACATTGTCATCTACACTGACTGGCTTTATGATTCTTGTAGCTCTCATTGGCAGTATAGGAAAGTTGTATATGCAATGCAAGTTTTTTCGTTTTCTACAACTTCTTGTATGGTAATTTCTATGGACTTTCACAAGTTCTGGATCCAAATGATCTATGTTGCATGTTATGTATTTATCCACAAATTGTTCGATCTCTGAATTGTTATCAGCTCCATAGACCGGTGCACCCTCTATCCACAACAATGTGTGGTCATGTTCATTTCCCCTATTCTAGAATTTAGTCACAAAAAAGTAGTCCAATATTTTTCTGAAAAACGTTTCATCATGGAATATCAATTGTCTCAAAGAATTTATTCTATGTCTATAGTAGCGAGTACATGTCACCGGGTCTTTTCTTATGAGGTAGTCAATGTCGTTATTTTCCAGTGTATCGGTTTCTTTTTTATGTTTCCTGTTCCTATGCAGACCATATACGACAGCCACCAATGGATCCCATCAATGTTATACACTTGTAAATGTGACGAAAAATGTTGGGGGGCCCAATTGCCAGATCATTGCAAAAAAAATAAAATTGTTTTGTTTCGAATAGTCAGGAGAGGTGCAGATGTTTTTGAAATCTATGTATCCAATATCAGATTTCAGGATTTTTTCTAGGTTTACTTTATACTTCACATCCTTGGTGAACAACTTTCTTCCTTGTAACTGGCCTTTTCTTATTCGGACCCACATGCAGGACAAAACTTGCTCTATTATTATGCGAATTGTTTTGAAAAACAAATTTGTTATGTGACAGGAGAAGCAACCGCTTGAATGTAGTAGATCCCATTGGACTATTTTATGATAACTGAATCATTCTGTAATATTAGTGCCACGTGGATCTCCATAGAAGAGTGTTGGAAATTTCATTTCCTCAACGAATTTGTCCTTGAATATTCCAAGTGGATGTTGCCCCTCGGCAGGTGCAATTTCGACAATTTTGTCTTGCAAGTCACAAATGCACTGTGAATCAGTGAATCCATGTACCAATGTTTCAGCAGGTGTTTCATTCTCTGATTCATCACTTGCATCAAAATCACTAGGATTTTCAAGAGTGTCTGCAGAGTTGCCATGTTCTTCTGCGAGAACATTGTTCCAGTTAGCATTTATACAAATTTTCTCCGCTTTGTATAGGGCCTTGGAACATAATTCCTATAATGCTTTCATAATAGCATGCACACGTACCTTGCTTTTCTGATAGGCATTTTTGTATCACAAGCATATTTTCAGAGCCACAACGATTGTAATTGTATTGTTAATGAATTGTGGTTGCACAACATCTAGCTGAACAGGCACATTAATAATTGATCCTGTTAAGCCCATCTGTGGTCGTTTATAGCCCCAAGGTCTAATTTGAGAAAATGCAATTCGCAGAGACACAAGTCTCTCCTCGAGTTCTGTAAGTGCACTTACATCTGATAGTGTTGTATTACATCTTATTCGGTCAGGGGTTGCAAACTTTGGTAGTTTTCCATTTTCAAGCGATCGTTTGCATGGAAGACAAATTTCCTAGTGGAAAATGGTTTATCGTGCGCTGTCAAGCAGAGGTATTCTGCTTGCAAATAAAGCGTGAAAGACTTACTGTTTTTTGAAAAATTCAATTGTTCACAAATTGCACATGCAATGGAAGGAGTGTCTTTCATTTGTTTCATGTAGTTCTGTCTTGCTTTTTTCTTTCGCAGGGAAGTATTCGTAGAAATCGTTTCCTGGTTTTCATTGCTACTACTGCATGGTGTTGGTTGCAAATCACGAACTGGCATAGTTGCACCACCATTCTGGGATATGCGATTGCACCTGTTTATGTTCTGTTCTACATGAACAAATTTCTTTACATTGTGATATGTGAATTTCTCTCTAAAAGGAAGTGTAGCAATGTATTTTTTTCTCTCCCGCATGACCTTTTTCATGTTGTGGTAACTTACTCTACGTTTCTTGCCCAAGGGCAAGATGAGCTGGTGGCAACTGGGATGAATTTCACTTTAACCCAGCTTCTGAGAAACTACTTTACATTTTTTTTTCAAGGCTTCTTTGACCTTATCAGAAGTGGGACGAATTTGATGAACATTTTTTTCAAATTGTGATTACTTACTCTACGTTTTTTGTCTAAGTGGTCTATGGCCTCATCACAACTGTCATTTGTTCAAGCCCTGTCTGCCCATATCGCAACCGGGAGGAGTTTCATTTTCACTAAAAAACATTCCATGCATAGGCAAATTCAATGTTGTTTGGGTGGCATGGATAGTCAACCCTGAACTACCGATATGTGCAATCAAAGGTTCATAATGGATATGTGTTGTATTTGTTCTCAACGAGAGGATGTCAATTGTTCGATCGTAATTTGAATCAATAACCCAGGAATGGACAGTGGCATCTGGCAAGGGCGACCACACCTGGATATTCACCCTGAATAAAATAGACAGCCATTGCAAATAGAATCTACAACCCTCCATATTACCTTTTTCATATGGAAGCGCCATGCTCACAAGGTATTCCTGCCAACTTCCAACTGCCAACATATTTTCTACGAGATATGGGCAAAGGTGTTGATGCAAGAACCTAAAAGCCTATTGGCTGCCACCTATAATTGCATTGCAAAGGGACTGTACAGTGTAAATTCGCAGCGACTGAACATCGAACTCCATTTCCACCAAACAACAAATTGCATTGAACGAACTATCTCCACAGCTAGACACAACGTTTGTTGCCAGTTGTAAACCATGACAATATATGCCATGCAAAATCTGTTTCCATTGTGATTGAAGATCTTTGAAAATAACGTACAAGTAGATACAAGAACCTTCTATATTGCATATGGATATTTTTTTGTACAGTAGTGGCTCATAATGGCCACTGAGGGCATTGGAATCATGCAACAAGATGCAATATGGATTTTCAGTGGCAGTTTTGTTGAATAGTAGATATCTTTTTTTTCTTGTCAATGACCAAATTCCAACTGATATATTCAGCCAGTTAGACAACCACCGTATACAAAATGTATCTCCCCAAAGTCCCCTCTCATGCGCAGGCTAAACTGGAGATGCAGACAACTGCATCTTTGAAAAATACGTAGTGACATCATGTATTCCATGCAACTGCTGAACAAAATCAGATTCTAGTTCGTATTCATAGGGCCGCAAAGCCTCAGCATCGCCATTTTTAAAACAGGTCAAGAAATAATCTATCAATCCATTGCGCAGCTTGATCGACGAATAGTGAAAATGCAATAGAACCTGGAATGTATCGAAAAGGCAATCCCCAACAACATACGAGAATGCATCCAATCTAAAAAGGCCATTGCTATGCAAAACCATGTCAATGTTGTCATGTATAATGGATTGTGTATCTATTTCATATGACTCAACATATATCACTTCTTTCATCTCTTCAACTGTCATTTTCAAGATGTTTGCTACATACTTTCAGTTTCTATGAAAACAGAGAAAAGTAGGGGAAAAAAGAAAACCAGCAAAATAAAAAAAGGAAAGAAAAATAGGGTACCAATCCCCGTATGTATCTTTCAACCTTCTTCTTCTCAACTCGAATCCCTCCTAGTCCCCATAGCAGATGAGAAGAAAACATAGAAATAAATAAAACAATAACTTTACTCAGAAGAAATAGAACAGGTAAACACAGTTTTCTGACCCACAGAATAAAAGCATCCCCTGCAACTACACCCCACCCGATGGTTCCCTCTTCTGATGGCTCCCAAGATGGTCTGCAATAGAATTTGGAGGCAGGGAATCCCACCATTGAAAAACAATAAGAACAGGGAAACTTACCCGTCAACAAAGGATAACAAGAGCTCAGCCCCAAAAAATTGCAAACCACAACAACAGGTCCGACAACTTGCAAAGTTGAAGAACAACAAACCAGTGAACAACCACGAAGAGCTCAAACTGCAAGTGTAGGACCTCAACTTTGCAAAGTTGAATCAAACAAGAACCAGAATCATGGAATGAAGCAACAAACAAGGATCGAGCACTCAAGCAACGATGTCGACCATGAACGAACTGTATTGCAATGCATCTATACAATAATCATTTAAGACTGTCGGAGTTGTTCGGTAAACAACCTTCTTCTTCTCAACTCGAATCCCGCCTAGTCCCCATAGAAGATGAGAAGAAAACTGAGAAATAAATAAAACAATGACTTTACTGAGCAGAAATAGAACAAGTAAACACAATTTTCCGACCCATGGAATAAAAGCATCCCCTGCAACTACACCCCGCCCGATGGTTCCCTCTTCTGATGGCTCCCAAGATGGTCTGCAACAGAATTTGGAGGCAGGGACTCCCACCATTGAAAAATAGTAAGAACAGGGAAACTTACCCGTCAACAAAGGATAACAAGAGCTCAGCCCCAAAAAACTGCAAACTGCAACAACAGGTCCAACAACTTTCAAAGTTGAAGAACAACAAACTAGTGAACAACCACGAAGAGCTCGAACTGCAGGTGCAGGACCTCAACTTTGCAAAGTTGAATCAAACAAGAACTAGAATCATGGAATGAAGCAGCGAACAAGGATCGAGCACTTGAGAAGCGATGTCGACCATGAACGAAACTGTATTGAAACACATCTATACAATAATCATTTAAGACTGACAGAGCTGTTAGGTAAACAGTTAAGACTGTTAGGACCGTTGAAGGGCGTAGGCCTGTGCAAGCATTTAAGAAAATATGCAGCGTGGCAAGGTTGTTCTCTCGAAGCACGCAACAATAAAGAAAAAATCACACATAGTAATATGGTAGAGAATGTATTCTACCCAACAGAAAATGCTAAGGGAAACATTCTAACTAATGCTAGCATTAATCCACCTTCGACCAATGCATAATAAAATATATGATTCAAAAAGACCATATACTACCAAATACTTTGGATATGCCAAGATATTTAACATTGGGAATAGAGAAGGCGGCAATAAGACCTCCAATCCGTTGTCCAATCAAATCTTGACAAACACGATACTTTTTATTATATAAAAATCAATGTTTTCACTTCCCTTGTTCCAACAATAGACAATATGGAAATATTTCTGGTCAATGCACAATCTAATACCAGGTCAACGATTTATCGATCGCTATAGTCCCTATATGCCTACGGCAGGGACTAATAATTATTCACAATATCACAATTGTAAATTGAAGTCTTCAAAACATTTATAAAATAAATTGATGATTAAAAGATATGACATATTACTTATATCCATAACATTCCAAAATATGATTGAACTAAAACACACATTCTTTTTTAGACTTCTAAACAAAAAGGTTTCTAAACTATCTAAAATCACCTAATTAATTTTAACCTATACATTAAAAATCATTTTATTATCTATTTATGATTAGATAATAATGATGTTGTATTAAAATTTGAAGTGAAAATTATCCAACATCACCAAATTAATTTTAACATGAATAATAAAAATTATATATAGAGAGATTATTTCAATTATTAAAATTTGAAGTTGTAAAAATAATTTTTTTTGAAAATAAAGTATAATTTTCATAGTTACATTTACATTATATTAAATTTTAAACATTAAATAGTTTTTAAATGTGAAATTAATGTAATCTTATATTAAATTTTAAACATTAAATAGTTTTTAAATGTGAAATTAATGCAATCTTGATTTGATATGCATTGCTTTAAAATGTAAATACAATGATGTAACTATTAAGTTTTGCAATACATTGTTTTAGAATGTAAATACAATGATTTCACTATTAAGTTTTGCAATTAAAGTGATTATTTAAAAAAAATTGTTACATAAACGACACTACACTGATTTACATATAAAAAATGAACACATATGATAATAAAGTGCAAATTTACACTGATTTACATTTAAAAAATAATGAACAGATATGATAATAAAGTGCAAATTTACACTGATTTACATATAAAAAAATGAACAGATAGGATAATAAAGTGCAAATTTTTTCTTTTATCTTTATCTTGCAGGTTTTGTTCATAAAAAAAACTCAATACAAATTTACTAAAATTTTTTAAGAAATTATTTCAAAGCTTGAATCAAATAAAGCTTCTAACCCTTTCATCTATTTGTTTCATCCATAAATTTATTAAAAAATATTGAGGAGGTGGGATGAATTATTAGAGAAAATGTATAAGTAAATTATATTAAAGGTCAATTATAAGAAATTGTTTAAAAAGAGTAAATTTTTATGATATGTGAATCATTTCCAAGATTAAAAAATTCAATCTTTATCTCTCCATTTTTGGCCATCTTTGATCAACTCAAGTAAGCAAATTCTTTCTATAATGGTGTAAAATAATTAGTTTCATCTATTTGTTTCATCCATAAATTTGTTAAAAAATATTGAGAAGGTGGAATGAATTATTAGAGAAAATGTATAAGTAAATTATATTAAAGGTTAACTATAAGAAATTGTTTAAAAAGTTAGAGTAAATTTTCATGTGAACCATTTCCAAGATTAAAAAATTGAATCTTTGTCTCTCCATTTTTGCCCATCTTTGGTCAACTCAAGTAAGCAAATTCTATCTATAATGAGGTAAAATAATTAGTTCAATGAAGCAAAATTTACAGTGTGATAACTAGGCATCGAATAACTAAGACACTTACATCATAGAAAGGTTAGAAAAACATATTCAAATTGCAATTTTAAGCATTTTGATAATTTTACAGTCCCATAATTCATTTAAAATTGTAACTTGCAATTGTTAAAATTACATTAAAATTACAGTTTTGCATTGAACTAGAAAAATCAGATTAGATTTTGATAGGATTAAGGGGAAAAACCAATAAAATCTAAAAGGTGAGAGTGAGTCTAACAAAAAAGAAGGCTCAGATATGTATTCATGGAATTGGCTAATACTAAGGTCAATCATATACTAAATAATTTGTAATGTAAATCATAAGCAAATAAAAAATTTCAGCAATTCCTTTTAAGTTTATATTAAAATAATACTAAACAATACTATGTATATGTGGGGTAAATAAATGCGTGCAGTAGAGTTAAGAATGTTTATTAAACAACATTTACATAATATGTGCGGTAAGTAAATGTGTGAAGTGGAGTCATTTTAGGGTTTGAGAGTCGATTTTAGGTTTTCGAATTTGGGGGCTCTACGGCTAGGTCTTGCTAGCCACATCCCTGGTTTTTCTTCGTGGTGAAGCACAGGTGCGGGCTTACCCTTTTCAAAGCGGACGGGCGGGACCAGAGAGACATGTGGGAGGCAGCCTACGGCGTTTTCCGATCGGCGTCGGAGGTGATGCTGGAGGGCGGCGCTGCAGGTAACCGAGTGGTGGTCGCGCGGACCGGTCTGCGGTTTGCAGCTGGTTTCTTTGCTGTGCTTTCGCGTGGAGGCCAGCGGGGCATTTCTTACACGGTCTGGCTGTGGTTTCCGGGGGTTTTTGCTCGCTGGGATGTTGATCGGTGGCGGGGGAGGATCGGTTGACTGTTGTAGGGGCACCCGCGTGGAGCGCCATTGAGGGCGTTATGGGCCATCTGCTGCCGCTGAGTCATTTTTCCTTCTGCTGCTATCTTATCCCTGATGGGGTTTTTCTGCCTTGTATTTTGTTCACTGTTTTTACAGCCTGCGTGTTGTGCTGGGTTGTTTTGTTAAGTTTTTCTTTCGAGCATAGGTGTTGGATTAGTATTGTGATGGACACAGCTTGTTGCTGGATTTGTAAACGAATTTATACTCTATATAAATTTGAGATAATTTTTTTTGGAAAGAAAAAAAGTAAATGTGTGAAGTGGAGTCAAGAATGTTTATTAAACAATATTTACTTTCTGGCACACACTTTTTAGGTTACCCTATTATTTGTCCCATTTACATTTCTTAGGTTATCCTATTATTTGTTCCATTTATAAATTTTAGCACACTTTTCTTTATTTACCTTTTTTTATTCAACTGAAAATTTATCATTATATAAAATATATAATTGTTTACATATGTTGAAAATGTTTTGTTCTTTCCTCGTGTTCACACAACAAGTATATCATGCTAAATTCACAAAATCATATGTTACTCTCCCCTAAAATATTGAAGCCTTCCTAACTTAAGTATACATGAGATTTGTTCTTTGACATAATAAAAAAATAGTTCTTGTTTCCAAAAGAAAATGCTCTATTATAGAGATAGTAGGTCTTTCATTTCCATCTTCCTATTGTGAATAGTATATTTTTCCTTCTAGATTCTTGAGCGTCTTTTTTGATAGTTTATCAGTCTCCATATTGTATTCTCGGAAGATATGGCTAAAGATGAGCTTGCTGAAATATTTGTAGAGCTCTCTAAATCGGACCTTCCAACAATTTAGAGAAATTACYTGAAGCTTCCCTCTRTTGTTGCACCAGTCAATTATTATTTTTGAGTSTCCYARAACCTGTAAATTGTAGATATGCAKTCTTGTGGCYAGTRGGAGAGTTKCCYAGACTCCTAGAAATTMTGACCTTGTGTTGGTACCGAGACCACAATTASAAGTCCAAKTGAYRRAGGWYTTATCACTGATCTTAATCACTCCCCCAGCCCCATTGTTTGTACCATTTGCTAGCRCAACTCCATCAAAATATCCCACAGTTGCCCCTGTCTTTAAAATRGTMWGATTGGTTYAGGAGAGAGACACCTGCAATGTCACTGATGGTTTTATATAAGAGCCACAAGACTTAAAAACAAYTGAGTCAACARCTGGGCTTCCATCCTCAAATATGRCTCTATTACRCTCCARCCAAATGTTCYAGCAAACTATAGCTGGTAAAGTAGCATATTTTGATGCCTGTGTGATCCACTTATCATAACATAAAATAAGATTCGTGCCCTCCCAATCATATCTTAATTTTAGAACCTTTAAGATCCGAGACCACACTTGCCTTGTAAAAACACAATTGATCAATATGTGACTAATTGATTATGGTCTGCAAGTGCATAATAATGTTAGGGACCTAACCCCTCACGTAGGTAGAATAATATATTTCCATGTAATAAAGGTCAATATTAATAAGGCTTAGCAATAGGGAAGAATAAGTCCAACGTAAGAAGACCTAACAGAAGCTTCCACTTCTATAAGGATCTTCCTCTAGATTGTTCTTTTGATCGACATATTTAGTATAAATAGGAGTCGAGGGTATGAGAAATTTTGTCTTGGATATTATTGTAATAGAGATCTTCTCTGCTGTAGGTTTCCCCCTCGAAGAGGCAAGCGAACATTGCTCTCAGTAATCGAAGTGCTCTTTCTGGTGTTCTTCTAGTATCATTTTGGTATTATTGTGGTGTTGTTTTGATTATATTGTTGTTCATCTACCATTTCTAGCTATTTATTTTTGTTATGCATACTTTTTATATCTGGAATATTACAAGTGGTATCAAAGCACCCTCCTCAGCAGAAAATTGTGGGTTAATTTTTTTCAGGGTAGAGACGTATTCCGACGTCTTTAAGCTACAGATATTTGTCGTTACGTGCATAAACCCACAGTCGGGGATTCATAAACACAGGAAATACAAGTGGTACTTAAGCACACATTTTTTGGCCACCCTTGTAACCCATGTTGGTACCCCTTCGAGTGGTAGCGCATCAAACAACACCTGTATACGGATCGACCTAGATCTCTTGAAGACCTCCATAGATAAACCAATCGGTCGCCTAACTGCTATAGTGTCACCGAGAACAACACTTGGGAAGATACTCTCTAGTACATGGGTAGTCGGGTAGTACAACTAAGGGCACGATCTAGCCTCCTTAGTTGGTGCCTTGAGATATTGGGTTGAGTACTATTGTTGGACCCCGCACATATATCAGAGAGCTATAGCACAGGGAAAACCCTTGTCTATAGAACCCTTGAATACCTAACCCTTAGGATGGAAACAAAAATAAAACAGACAAGATCTATTGCGGTGCAACTGTGTCTCCTACATTCGAGTTGCGAAATTTCTACACATTTCTTCTTGTTAACCATTTGGGCATTTCATCACTGCAATATTCTTCAGATTAGAGTATAACTCTGCAGGAGTTAAAAAAAAAAAATAGTTGTCTCATCGTCACACTTATTTGGGACCTATTCCATTGGATTCCCCTTTTCTCCCTGATCACATTCATACCATTCATTTTTAATCCTTTTTGTTTCAGTGGACTCGACCCCTTCCCAATTTCCCTATTTTTCTGCCTATCCCATTATATTTCCCTGCAAGCACTGATCGTCATGGTACCTATCACTTCTAAGTCTTTTTTTTTGTGGTCCCACCCACCCATTTTTTCCTTACCCGCACTTCCCCTCTCCAAATGACCACCACTCGCAACCAGGATCTCCAAAATTTCGTCAATCAAGCCCATGTCTCTATTGAACATCTCACATCTCAACTAGATTCCACCAATTCCTGCATTTACACCTTGGAAGCCAACCTCACAACCCAATTGACCTCCCTCCAATATGTTGTCAATCAATCATTGAACTGCCCTACGGGTCCTTCTTCATCAGCACAACCCGATGCCACTGATTCCTCTCAGTCTCCACATTTTCACTCTAACTCCTTTCATCGTGAATCCCGTCTTCTCCACGTAGAGGTCAATAAATTTGATGGCTCTGATCCTACAGGTTGGGTCACTCAAATGGAGCATTATTTTTCTCTGCATGGTATTACTGACGAGTTGGCCAAACTTCGATATGTTGTCCTCTATCTAGATCCTGAATGCTAGCAATGGTGATAATGGCGCAAAAATTCCCATCAGGGGTATATTGCCTGGACCCAGTTTGTTGTTGAGCTCTATGCGCGCTTTGATACTGATACCCACTATCTAGGTCATTTGACCAAGTTGACATAGTCAGGCACAGTGGAAGACTTCATCACTTCTTTTGAGCATTTGGCCTTTCGCACATAAGACATGTCAGATGCATTCTTCCGTGAATGCTTTATCAGTGGTCTCAAGGATGAAATCTAATCCCAGGTTCTCATGGCCCACCCTCCCACTTGGTTGGAAGCTACTCAACGTGCTAAAGAGGCCTAACACGATGTTTTTTCCCAAAACAAAAAACCCCCTTTTGTTCCTCTCCCTCGACCCACTAATCCTAACCCCCTTGTTACTCCCCTCAAAGTCCAGAAACTAACTAGGGCTGAAATGGATGAACGCCAACTGAAGGGTCTTTGCTATAATTGTGATGAAAAATATTTTCTGGGGCACAAGTGTAAGGAACAAAAGCTATTTATGGCCATCTCAGAAGATGTTCCTGAAGAGGATGTGATAGTTCCCCTTATTGAAGAACCCTCCTTTCCCGATGCCACCCAAGAGCTTGCTGACCCACCTGAAGTTGACCCACTTATTTCCTTGCATTCTCTCACTGGCTTCTCGGCCCCCCAAACGTTCAAGCTCATTGGCTACATTAATCATAGGAAGTTCATCATTCTTATTGACAGTGGTAGCACTCACAATTTTATTCATCATCGCATTGCCCAGGAAACCAATTGTTATATTCGTGTTGTCAATATTTTTCAAATCATGATAGCCAATGGTGGGTCCATGAAATGTGGTGGGCGTTGTGAAAATGTTTGTCTTCAAATTGGACATTACCAACTGAAATCTCATATGTTTGCCATTGACATGGGAGGTTGTGACATTGTGCTAGGTGTTGAATGGTTATGCACTTTGGGTCCCATTCTTTTGGATTTTAAGAAATTAACCATGCAATTCCAACAGGAAGCACAAAAGTATCAATTCCAAGGTCTCATAGTTGGTTCCCCTGAGATCATTAGTTCCCATCGTATGGAAAATCTCCTCAAGAAAGGCCACTCTGGTATCATTGCTCAACTCTATTCTATTCAAGCTGTTGAGACACCCTTTGTGCATCCTAACCTCCAAGCTATCCTTTCCAAACATCAAGTTGTTTTTTCCACCCATCAGGGCCTTCCTCCTTCTCGTGGTGTTCATGATCATTCCATTCCCCTTGTTCCTGGCAGTATTCCTCCCAATGTTCACCCTTATCGCCACCACTTTGCCCAAAACAATGAAATTGAGAAAATAGTGAAGGAATTTCTCCAAGCGGGTGTTATCTGCCCCAGTACCAGCCCTTATTCTTCCCCTGTGGTCATGGTACTTAAGAAAGAAGGTACTTGGCGCATCCTGACTTTCATGCCCTTAATAAGCTCACCATCAAGGACAAGTCCCCCATTCATTTCATTGATGATCTCTTGGATGAGCTGAGTGGTGTTCAATACTTCACTAAACTTGATCTACGTTCTGGCTACCACCAGATACATATGCAAGAACCTGACATACCCAAGACTGCCTTTCGAACTCACGAGGGTCACTATGAGTTTTTGGTCACAACCTTTGGCCTGTGTAATGCCCCCTCCGCCTTCCAAAGCCTCAAGAATCATGTCTTCCGTCCTTTTCTCCATCATTTTGTCTTAGTTTTCTTTGATGATATTATCATCTATAGTAAAACTTGGCAATCTCATCTTTCCCATGTGGATCAAATTCTCCATCTACTCTCACAGCACCAACTTTTCCTCAAACAATCTAAATGTTCTTTTGGCACCTCAGAAGTCAAGTACTTGGGTCACATTGTTGGCAAGGCCGGTGTCAGGGTGGATCCTAAAAAGATTGAAGCTATGTAAGATTGGACTCACCCAAAGACTCTCAAAATCTTGCGTGGATTTCTTGGTTTAACAGGTTATTATCGCAAGCTTGTTAAGAATTATGGAAAGATTGCGGCACCTCTCACTGCTCTCCTTAAAAAGAATTCTTTCACTTGGACTCCAGCAGCTGCTTAGGCTTTTCAAACCTTGAAGATAGCTATGTGCACCACTCTAGTCCTGGCTCTTCCTAATTTCAAAAAGACCTTTGTCTTGGAATGTGATGCTTCCGGGAAAGGAATTGGAGCCGTAGTTATGCAAGAGGGTCGGCCTTTGGCCTTTACCAGCAAACAACTGTCAGAGAAAAATTTAGGAAAATCAATCTATGAAAAGGAAATGTTGGCTATTCCGCATGTCGTGGATCTTTGGCACCCTTATCTATTGGGGAAATGATTCCAAATTAAGACAGATCATCAAAGTCTCAAGTATTTTCTGGAACGACGTCTTTCCTCCCCCGAGCAACAAAAATGGGTGACTAAGCTCTTTGTATATGATTATGAGATCATTTACAAGAAAGGAAAAGACAATGTGGTTGTTGATGCAGTTTCCAGAAAATATGAAGATGAAGGGTCCCTTTTTTCTCTCTCCTTCATTGTACTAGATTGGCTCCAAGCTGTTCGCCAGGAATGGCTAAAAGATTCCAAAAGTTCGCATATGATACAACAATTGCAGTCCAATTCTCTAGTCTCCTCAAGGTACTCTTGGCTCAATGATGAGCTTCAATACAAATGTCATCTGTATTTAAGTACCCAGTCAAAACTTAAATCCATGGTACTTTCTGAGCTTCATGCTACACCCACAGTTGGGCACTCAGGGTCTACCAAAACCTATGACCGGGTCAAACGTTCTTTTTTCTGGGATGGTATGAAATAGGGCGTTCATAAATTTGTGGTTGAATGTGATGTGTGTCAACGCAACAAGGGCAAAACAGTCAAATCTCCTGGCACACTACAACCGTTTCCGATTCCACCTGCTATTTGGCAGGATATCTCTATGGATTTTATTGTAGGCTTACCTAAATTGATAAATAAATCAGTCATCATGGTGGTAGTTGATCGTCTTTCCAAGTATGCTCATTTTTGTGCTCTTCAACACCCATTTACAGCCTCCACTGTGGCTCAACTTTTCATGGATCATGTCTTCAAGCTTCATGGCATGCCACATTCTATTGTTTCTGATCGCGACCCAACTTTCACCAGCAATTTTTGGCAAGAACTGTTCAAGCTTCAAGGCACCCAATTGCATCTCAGTAGAGCTTATCATCCACAGACTGATGGTCAAACTAAAGTGGTCACCAAGTGTTTGGAAACATATTTTGAGGTGCTTTGCATCGAAAAGAAAAAATCAGTGGGCTTAATGGTTACCACTAGTTGAATGGTGGTACAACACTTCCTACCATACACTACCCACATGACTCCTTTTGAGACGGTATATGGACAAAATCCACCTTCAGTTATCTTATATTTGCTAGGTGTCTCGAAGGTCCAAGCAGTTGACCAAATGCTTACAGTTCGAGAGGCTATTCTCTGTACCCTCAAAGAGAATTTGGTCATGGCCCAGAATCGCATGAAGCAATAAGTAGATCAAGGTCGCTCCGAACGTCGATTTGCAGAAGGGGATCATGTGTTTCTTCGACTGCAACCTTACAAGAAAACTTCCCTCAAGGCTGACCATTGTCAAAAACTGGCGCCCAAATTTTATGGTCCTTATACAGTTCTCAAGCGTGTGGGACATGTGGCCTATCAGTGAGCTTTGCCCAATCATTCTAAGCTCCATCCTATTTTTCATGTTTCCTTCTTAAAGAAGGTGAATGGCACTAAGTGCCAAACTCAAACCGACCTTCCCGAGTTGGATGAAGAAGGCTCCATTTGGCTACAACCACAAGTAGTTTTGGACCAGCGTGAGCGTCGTCTATGTCAGCGAACCATCAAGGAAGTGTTAGTCCAGTGGAAAGATACAACTCCAACAGATGCCACTTGGGAACTAGCTACTATCCTGTAGCAAATTGCTCATCTCAAGCCTTGAGGACAAGGTTGTTTTTAAAGGGGAGGACATGTTAGAGACCTAACCCCTCACGTAGGTAGAATAACATATTTCCATGTAATAAAGGTCAATATTAATAAGGCCTAGCAATAAGGAAGAATAAGTCCAATGTAAGAAGACTTAATAGAAGCTTCCTCTTCTAGAAGGATCTTCCTCCATATTGTCCTTTTGATAGACATATTTAGTATAAATAGGAGTCGAGGGTATGAGAAGTTTTGTCTTGGATATTATTGTAATAGAGATCTACTTTGCTGGAGGTTGCCCCCTCGAAGAGGCAAGTGAACATTTCTCTCAGTAATCGAAGTGCTCTTTTTAGTGTTCTTTTGTTACCATTTTGGTATTATTGTGGTGTTGTTTTGATTATACTGTTGTTCATCTGCCATTTCTAGCTATTTATTTTTGTTCTGCATACTTTTTATATCTGGAATATTACAAATAAGCAGTAGCTAGGCCCTTCATATCCCTTGGAAAGTAGTGTGTCCCAAGCGAGTATCTTATTTTCCAACGCAAGCCATAAGAAGAGTTTAATTTTTAAAGCAATATGCCAAGACCAAAAAGATTTTCTCGAACCACCAAATTGATGCAGCCATTTTATCCTCGTTATGGCTCTGTAGGCATTCTTAATAGTTAAATATCCAAATTGATCACCACCAGTCTAATATAGTTCATCATCTTTGTTCTAAAGGAGTATTCCAGATCCTGATAATGCCCTGCAATATCCATCCCATTATAAAGCCAGATCTCCTCGGAGGGCAAGTTCTCCACTTTCTTTCCAGAGTGTGTCAAGAGAGCCGGTTTGTGCCCCTCCACTAGCCTGATATAGAAAAGTAATGTTTCTTTGACTTAACTCAGTAATGAGTGCGAGGGACACGAGAGCAGAGGGCCCCATACCCAAAATCATATATTTACCAATACTAATCGACTGTCTTGAACCCGAGCTCCAACTCATCGACTGTTTTATGATCGATAAATCTTTTAAAAGGTTTTTCCAGGTTAGTGAAGCCGCTGACATCCTAGAAGAGGATGATCTAAACTAGGGGGGCACTAAAATATAGGGGACGTATTTATCTTTGATAATGGTGTGCCAGATTCCTTTCTTCATCAAGACTCACCACAGAGTGTTTGTTGCCAGTGCATTATTAAAAATAAATATATTCCTCAAGCCCCATCCTCCAAATAACTTTGGTTTAGCTATGTCTTCCCACCTATAGAGGTGTAAACGATTTTTACCACTGCAACGCGACCAAAGGAAGTTAAAGGTAAGTTGTCTGATCCTGCTTAGCATTGAATTCAGAAGCGCTGCCAAAGACATCCAATAGACCGGTTGGCTTTCCAGAACCTCTTTAATGAGTATATATCGCCCACCAAGAGATAACCACCTGTTACACCAATGATCTATATTTTTTTCAAACTTTGAAATAAGCCACAATCAATCCTCAGTTTTGTAATTATCAAATTTCAAAAAATATCCCAGATCTTTGAATCCTAGCTTGAGGTCCACTAATTTGTACGGGAAGAAGCCCATAAATTTTTTTAAGAGGTCACCTTGAATGCCAGTGTAATGAACAGTAGATTTGGACAAATTGCTTTCCAAACCAGACGCACGAAAGAAAAAATTATAAGCTCATCGATCACCTTCCATTCCTCTAAAGAAGAAGCTAAGACCCTCCATTACCAAGATGAATAATAAGGGAGATAAAGGGCACCCTTGTCTCATCCCTCTACATCTCTGAAATAAGGATGTTGTCTCTCCATTTATCAAGACTGCATATGTTGCACTGATCACACAACTCATGATCCAATTGGTAGTCATCAGTCCAAAACCCGATTGGATTAATATCGTTCTAAGAAAATCCCAATTGATACAGTCATATGCCTTTTTTAAGTCAAGCTTTAGAACAAGAGCCTGTAACTTTTTCCTCTTAATGCTGTGTAAGCATTCTTGGGCCGTCCCAATAGCATCTAGAATTTGCCTGCCTTTTTAAAACCCCAATTTCTCTTCTGAGAGGGATTGAGGGAGAATTGGTTTGATCCTGTTTCCAAGAATTTTTGCTATANGATATAGTCATATGCCTTTTTTAAGTCAAGCTTCAGAACAAGAGCCTGTAACTATTTCCTCTTAATGTTGTGTAAGCATTCTTGGGCCGTCCCAATAGCATCTAGAATTTGCCTGCCTTTTTAAAACCCCAATTTCTCTTCTGAGAGGGATTGAGGGAGAATTGGTTTGATCCTGTTTCCAAGAATTTTTGCTATAATTTTATAGCACAGGTTACACAGAGCAATTGATCTTAAGTCCCCAAAAGTCGAAGGCTTATTGACTTTTGGGATGAGGACCAAAAAAGTCGAGTTTAATGCTTTTGTAACCACTCCCCTGCTCTTGGAGTCCTTTACCACCCACATCCAACAACTCATCCCCCACCAGCTCAAAAAAGTGGATAAAAAACTCCATCGTCCAGCCATTAGGTCCCAGGCTTCTGTCCTTTGCAAATGCTTTAAGTACATTCCATAATTCCTCCCTCTCACACGGACTTTCGAGGTGAAGTGTGTCTTGTTCAGTTACACACCTAGGGAAGAGGCTGGCCAAGGAGGCCCGATCTGCAATATGAGTCTCGGAGTCTATAGATGACCCTTTGAAATATCTGAGAACCTCATCTAAGATCGCCTCATTTCCATAATGGACATGGCCGCTCTCATCCTGAACTTCCCATAGGTGTTTTCTGTTTTTTCTTAAACTCGCAAAGTGATAAAAAAAAATTGTGTTTTGATTGCCACTCTTAATCCAAGTTGCTCAGCTTCGTTGTCTCCAAAGTTCTTCCTCTGCCAATAAAAGATTGCTCCACTCTTTTTCTAAAGAATTGATATGTTCTTCGACCTCCCTACTCCTCAATCCCCTTTGCTGTGGGCTCCATTTCTTGACTCTCTACTTCATAATTTTAATTTTGCAACCAATCTCCCTATAAAAAGGTCGTTTTCTTTGTTTACCTAGCATTGCTAATAGAACACATAACGATGGATTTGCAAAATACATACAATTATTGGGGGATTATTGCCGAATCAAATATGGCCAGGTAGCACAATGATTTAATCTCTCGCAAAATACATGGAATTTTGAATAATTATTGCCCAATCAAATATGTAGTCAGTTTTGTCGAGATACCAGTAGTCAGTTAGTATAAGAAGGGTGATAGCAGCCCCTGCTGCATCATGTCGGAAGTGGTGGGGTCCGAATGTGTTCGGTTTGAAAGGTCTTTTTTATTTTATCGAGCAACTTGCGTGCTTGGACAAATGATTTGGGTTCCCGTGTCCTATTGACGACGATGGTTGTACAGCATGGACCACCATAGCAAATAGTCCAGAGATAAAAAAAGAGAGAAAGATAGATCAATTTATGAACGAGTACAGTCTTTGGAGACTCATCACTCATCGGATTAGAGAGGTCTTTCCGGCCAGATTTTGAGAGGTTAATGTTATATCCAGTTTCACATATTTATTTTATATTTTTAAATCTATTTTATTTAGTGCCTGTATTTTCTGAAGATTTTATTGTGTATGAGATTTCCTAAACTCCAGGAAAAAAATATTGTCAAAATAGTAGAACAAAGAATTTTCAAAATTTAATCTTTCACAATTTAATCTTCAAAATTTTTATTTAATACAAATATATATTAAACATTATTATTTATTGTTTTTTTAATAAAAATAAAGCAAATTGAAGTAGAAGCTATTATAATATAAGGCTACCTATCCGCAGATAATTTTAATTTAATAAATTTGATATAACTAATTTAATTTTAAAAAAATTGATAAAAAATTAAATTAATATATTTATATTAAAATTATGAAAAGATTATTCATAATCCTTAATTAAAAAATAAAAATAAAAAAATTCACTTCTCCCTTTGTAATCCATATTTAAAAGTTTAGTTGGACTTAAGATGACCCAAAATATTGCATTTAAAAAATAAAAATAAAAAACCAAAAATAAATTTGTTTCATTTATTAAGTCGACTTCCTTTGGAATCATTTGAAAACAGTAGCGATAGTTGTCCAAGTCTGCGCCTCGAGTAAAACAAAAGGACCCTTCGGAATCTTTTGCAAAGTAAAGGTAGGATTGAGATGCCCATTATCATTTACAGTGCAGTTGTGTTTGTCATTGACAGTCACACAGACAGTCGAGAAGAAATGCATTCGACTTTCACAGACAGGTCGCACAGAGGCAAAAGCCGAGAAATCATATATTAAGAACACTTTCAATTTCTTTCGGAACAGGCAACCGTTCGTCCGAATCCTCCTCCTTTCAATCCACTGTTAGATCGGCGGAGCACTTCTCAAAATATGGGTGTAACTTTGGACAAAATTAGTCGTGGCAAATGGGGCGGTTGGATAGCGCCAGTGGGCGTGCTCTTGAATTTATTGCCTCTAATGACTGCTCAAGAAGGTATGTACTGATGGAACCTTCAAACHCGAAGAAATGGCTCATGAGTGCGGTCTTACTTGTTGGATTATTTCTGTTTTGTCTACTTTTGAGAATCGTCATTTTATATCTTGTTTTTATGATATTCATGGAGCATTTTTTTTACATATTTCGTTGACAAAGTGGTGTTTTATTAAGTAATTTCTGGTCGTGTGGAAGGATTTTTGAGTATGGACTGCGGAGGAAAAACAAATCGAACTGGAGAAAACAATATAAAATGGGTGACTGATGCTAACTACATAGACGTGGGTCAGACAGGAGAGATCGGGAACGCATCTGCTTCCGGCTCTTACTTGCACACTCTAAGAGTTTTCCCAAAGCCTCTCAACAAGTCTTGCTATCAGTTGCCTGTGCTCCCTA
>JASDQU010711530.1:3840-22950 GCA_032191745.1 Picea mariana
AGAAATTAACTTCAATGAATTCACATTTCGCTAAGGTACTCTTGTTAAAGTTGTTACTTACAATGAAATTTTAAATTACACGTGTTATTTTTCTGTGCTCGGTCGAAGATTTCATTGCGATGAGATTTCTTGCACCTGATTTCCTATGATATTTGTAATTCCTTATGCTCATTATATTTGATTGATTTCCCATGGAGAACCCAACCCCTGATTGTAATGAGTTCTTTGCATTTGTTTTTATTTATATTTATGAAGAAAAGTTGTGGTTTATCTTCTATCCCTTATCCCCTTTTCTATTAGTTTGTGCCTAAGCAGTCAGCCAGGAGATGAATCGACGGTCGTCACTTCAGTGTTTAAACATCTATATATTCAAATGCCCTTCTTTCATGTGCATGTATAATAGGTGAAGGATAAATGTTTCTCCCATCCATCTATCCCTTACTTATCTCTATGTTTTTCTCTTATGATTAATCTCTAATCCTTGCGCCTTCTCGTGAATCAGTATCCTTGTGTTTTCGATTGATTCAATGACGACTGTTTGGTCCTTGTGCCTTCTTGTGATTGAGTATCTCTACGTATTGATTGATTAAAACTTCGATTTTATATGAATTTTTAATTACTTAATATTTGATAAACCTCTCAGTATTGAATGCCAAATCTCTACGTTTTTGGATTGATAAAACTATGCGTTTGGGAATGATAACCTCTAAGATTTGAAGGCCAATTATCTGCATTTTTGGATTGATAAAACTCTGTGTGTTGGATGATAAACCCCAATGTTAATGAATGGTAAAAACTCGATGTTTTTAAACTGTCTACATTTTCTTTCAATACTATGTATGTGTTTAGTTAAATGATATGGATGCAAATTTATGATATCTACGAATTCATCCATATGTCTGTGTTCTTTTCTTTTTAATGATAAAACACAACCCTATGGTTTGGATTTTACTGTTCCTTAGTTGGATCCCTATGTTTAATGCACAACAATTTTTCTTGGCATTGATGCACTGCAATAACACATTACACAGTGATCCTTCTTGGTGTTTTACACAACCTTTTATTGGCATTCACACATGATTTTTATTACACAGTGATATAATTACATAACGATATCTTATTGATATCCACCCACGATCGTTATCACACAGTGATATCATCCATGATTGTTAATACAAAGCGATTTATTTACCCAACGATATTTATTTACCATATAGTTATGGATCTTATGGATATTTACACCACGTTTTTTGTATTCATTCTGGATAGAGATTTTGATGTGGCTATGTTTTTATATGTATAAATGGATAGCGATGCATTTCTTTTGTATGACAGTGTATTCATTGTATGAAAGCATACCTTCTAACATAGTGATAGCGTGATTTTATATTATCTATGGTTGTGATTTAACAACAATATTTGACAATGATTTTATAGACATTGTATATTAGCGATTTTCTATTTATTGTATAACAACGATTTCCATTTATTAGTTAGGGAATTTATACTTGGATTGGCGAATTTATACTTGATGACAACGAATTTATAATTAGATTGGCAGCTAACTTATAATGTTGATAACAACGAGTTATACAATGGAATGAAAGTGAATTAATAGTTGTGTTTTAGACTGTGTATTTGTTGTATTATATTTGTTGCGTTGCATGTTGTGGATGACAACGATTTTCCTTTTTAGTAATAATGTTCACCGACATTGATACCCTGTAGTGAATAGACAACGATTTTATTTTTCTATATACCAGAAATATCGTATTTAATTGAAAGCAATGAATAATAGACAACAATATCTTATATACCAATGATAATATTTCTAGTTTCAATGTTTCAATGTTTCAAGGTTTAGCTTAATTGCAATAATTTGCTTTATCAAGGGTGAACAAACTCCACATAACTTTTCTTCGTAATTGAAATTTAATTGGATATTTTAACCTACACTTAATTACATTAACTAACATGTCTAAGTAGGTACATTAACTAACCTATGCTTTAAGGTGAAGTGAACTTGAAGAAAATAAAGTAGATTGTTATACAAAGAAAATAATATTTTTTATTAATATTAAATGATATAAAGGTTTTAAAAATTTAATTGATTGTATTAAAAATAATAGGATTATCATTTGTTAGACAAATATATAAATGTTGAATTAATAGGATTTGTTAGACATAATGGTTTATTTGTGTAATAGTTTATTATCTTGCACAAGATTAATGGTCGAGGGATTAATAGTTTTTTTTTCTAAACGTTTAATAGTTTAATAGTTAAATGGGTTACTTTACACCTTGTGCCTTAATTCAAACTCTAAGGGGTGGTTGGTCGTAGTAATTTCACCACACAGGTTTTCCTTCTAGGAAACAAGAAATTCGTCGGTCAGTTGAGCCATTAAATTTTGAGTGATGTCACCTTGCATCTGGTCGACTTGTTGATTAGGTGCTTGGTTTAGTATTCTTCTATTAGACGGTAATTTGGTCTCCTAGAGTGTTGGATATATCCTCAGGTTATGGTCTAGATATTTTATGTTGCACCTTGGTTATTATCTCGCATATTGCCTTGTGACGGCATGATTCCTAAGGAGGGGATAATTGCGCGCCTTGATGGATAGATGTGAATGAAAAACTAGTCGAAGTCTTTTGCTTCTCGAGGTGGTCATTGTTCATTATGATTGATGTTGGTACTTGATTTTGTAATGCCTCAATGTGTTTGGGTTGCACGCCGCAGAGATTTCTAGTTACTGGTCGTCAAAGTTGTTGTGTCGGGTTATTGATGTTTTCCTTTAGCTTGTAGGCGTCATCTTGCTTGTGTTGGGAGGGTAGTCATTTTATCTGTGTATTCATGATCGCATGTTTCGACCAGTTGCATGATATGATAGTATGTTGAGTCATTTTTTTTGTTTCATGATCTGCGTGCATTGTGTTTGTCGTCAAGAGGTGATGTTTAACTAGTGTCATTGTTTCCGTCCTACTTTTGAAAAAAAATATTTGCTTATGATTTTAGTTGCTTGTAGTCGTAACGACGGGGTTGTTACATATGGTATCAGAGCAGGTTCAACCATGTGACGGTGGATCGCCATGCTTTCCATTGCAGTAATAAACTAGCGCTAATTAAAAATTTAACGTGTCCATATGGTAATCTCGATTACAGGGTGCCATAGAGGTTCGCAGCATGGTGTCGTGGAAGGAGGTGTGACACCTCCAGAAGTGTTCGCGTCCTTGGAGTCTAACCCCCAAGGGAGAAGAAAAAGTCCTTGGGCTGGATTCAATTGTTGTACGGCATGATGATGGTCTCACCGGGGTCCTTCTAGAGATTTTTAGAGGCACTGATCAGCCGTTGGGATAGAAATGAGGTAAGGGAGTCAGCACCCCATGAGGGTCCACCACGCGCTCCAGTCAGTACTGGTAACATTCACCGCAAACTCGAGACGGTCAAATTTCCAGAGTTCTTTGGTGCCCCGGACGACCCGGCCGCCGAGGCATGGTTGGATAATATGACGATGTGCTTTACGCTTCGATAATATACCTCCAACATGAAGGTTTGCATGGTGGTATTTCAACTAAAGGGGAGCACTCTTCTACGCTGGAAGACACTCCTGCTGCAATTGAACATGGTCATCAAATACATGTTATGAGAATTGTTCGAGGAATGACGTCGAGAGAGGTACCTATCAAAGGAATTCATTGAGCATCAACTAAATGATTTCAACACCTTTCGACAAGGTGACTGTATGGTACTCGAGTACGAGGCCCATTTATGGAGCTACTTTGGTATGCTCTGCACCTGAATACATGTACGTCACAACCTTAGGGTCTTATGACGTCATGATCGATATATACTGGTTGGAATCGCATGAGGCGATACTCAACTATAAGATGAAACAATTGAGCTTAGTCGATGATGAGGGAAAGAGATGCGTGATTGTAGGTAAAAACCAGGGAGTTTCCCTAAGGTTCATCTCTTCTTTGCAGCTACGGTAGAGCATGCGCAAGGGATGTAAGCTTTATGAGATCCTTGCATTAAATGAGAAGGGGGTAGAGGAAGGACTAGAACACCTTCCGATGGTAAGAGAGTTTGCTGGAATATTCCCTGAGGAGTAACCTGGGATGTTGCCAGAGAGGGAGTCAGAATTTACCATAGGCCTAAAAAAGGGAACTGAACGGATATCCAGAACGCCTTATCGGATGTCGACCCCAGAATTACAGGAGTTGAGAATGCAACTGAAGGAGTTGTTGGACCTAGGAGTCATATGTCCAAGTGTGTCATCGTGGGGTGCACCTGTTATTTTCATATGAAAGAAGGATAGGTCATGGAGACTCTACATTGAATACCGACAATTGATCAAGGCAACGATCAAGAATCCATAGCCATTACCAAGGATTGACAATCTGTTCCATCATATGAAAGGCACAACGATGCTTTTAAGGATCGACTTGAGATTAGGGTGTCACCAGTTATGGATCAAGGAGGATGACGTCCCTAAGATCGCCTTTAAGACGAGGTTGGGACATTACGAGTTTACTGTTTTACTGTTTGGACTGACAAACACCCCAGTGGTATTTATGATTTTGATGAACAGGGTGTTCCGCGACTACTTGGACAAGTTCGTCCAAGTATTCATTGACGATATTTTGATTTACTCTTGGACAATGGAGGAGGACAACAAGCATTTGCGCTTGGTACTACAATGTTTGTGAGAGAACCAATTGTATGGGAAATTGTCTAAATGCTCGTTTTATCAATCGAAGATTCACTACTCAGGGAATGCCATCTCTAACAAAGGTATCAATGTGGATCCATAAAGTGTGTAACTTCATGGGTTTAGTGGGATACTATGAAAGATTCATCGAGAGTTTCTCAAAGATAGAAATTTCGATTACGGAATTGCAGAAGAAGAACAAGAAGTTTGTTTGGACTGAGAAATGCACGGAGGCTCAAGGATATGTTGACAACGACACCAATGTAAAGGTACCTAACATGGATGCGGACTTCTTGGTACGTACTGATGCATCCAAGGAAGGCTTAGGCGGAGTCTTGATGCAAGACAATAGACTGATCACTTACATCTCAAGAAAGTTGTGAAGGCATGAGGAGAACTATGTGACGTGCGATTTGGAGTTGTTAGCCATTGTTTATGCCTTGAGTGTTTGGAGACACTACCTTATTGGATGGAAATTTGAACTAAAAATGGAGCATTCTGGACAACGACACATCTTTATGAAAAGTGACTTGAACGCGTGACAAATATGTTGGTTAGGATTTCTTAGCGAGTACGATTTTGAGATTACTTACATAAAGGGAACATTGAACAGAGTAGCGTATGTGTTGAGTCGGAGACCACTCATCTTTTCGGTTATGCCTCTTCAAACGAATCTACGTGAAAATATAATAACCTTGCAATGTGATGATGATTAGTAAAAAGAGGTCAAGGATTTTATCAGAAAAAACACAATGATGGTACCAAAATTTGAAGGATTTTCTATGAAAAACGAAAGATTATTGAGATTTAAAAGTTGAATCTACATATCGCCCAATGATGAGTTGAGAAGTTTGATCCTAAAAGAGGCTGACAGACTAGTGTACATGGCTCACCCAATATTCATGAAGATGAGAGCAGACCTTAAACCCTTATTCTTATGGAAAGGAATGAAGCAAGATACAGTCAACTACGTGGCAAGATGTCTAGAATGTCAGGAGGTGAAGGCTAAACATAGACATCCGACATGATTATTACAACCACACGCGATTCCAGAATCGAAATGGTAGGTCGTTTCAATGGAATTCATTGTTGGATTGCCACTGACAGCAAGGAGACACGACTCGATTTTTGTGGTAGTCGACACTATGACGAAGAGTGCTCATTTTATTCCTGTGCATATGACGTATCAGGCACTTGAAAAAGCTAGAGTTTTCATCAGCAAGATTGTGAGACTGCATGGCATACCTATGAGGATTATATCCAATCAAGAATCGGTGCTTACTATACAATGTTGGACTAGTATCCAAGAGGCCTTGGGAACTCAACTTAACTTTAGTACCACGTATCACCCAGAGAAAGACGGGCAGATCGAACGAACAAACCAATTCTTGGAGGACATGTTGCGTATGTATGTGATGGACCAACATAAGCATTGGGAATAATTCTTGCCACTAATAGAATTCTCATATAAAAATAGTTATCAAAGCACCATTAAGATGACACCTTTCGAGTTTATTTACGAGTGACTATGTGAGATGCCTTCGAGTTGGATTGGCTTCAGGATAGGATCCTGGTGGGGCCAAAAGTGATCCAATAAATGGAAGATCAAATGAAAACAATAGTACAAAGAATCAAGGAAGTGTAGGATCGGAAGAAGGGTTATATCGATGCACATCGTGTCGACTGTAGTTACGAAGTTGGCGATCGAGTCTTCTTGTAGGTGAAAAAATCATAAAAGTTCGATCTAGTTTTGAAAGGGTGCTAAACTATTTCCTAGGTTCATGGGACCTTTCGATATTGTGGAAAGGAAGGGGCCCGTGGCCTATCGACTACCCTTTCCTAATTCTTTGAGGCGTATGCTCTATGTTTTTCATGTATCTATTCTGAGACATTATATTAGTGATCCTACACATGTTATTGACATGAATTCCTTATAGGTGTCTGATGAGGGTGCAATCATGGCTGAGCCAATATGAATCATTGACCATCACATTCGAAAATTACGACGTCGAACCGTCAATCAGGTCAAGGTCTAGTGGGACAACTATAGTACACACTCAACGACCTGGGAGGATGCATATGATATGCATCAACAGTTTCCATTTTGTTTGATAGGTAGACTTATGATACTGTGATACACTTTATTTCGGCACTTATATACTGTGAAACTTCGGGATGAATTTTATACCAAGAGGGGGTGTATATAACATCCTTCTCTTGTGCGCACTAAGTGAACTTATTCCTTGAGGACACTTGCTTGCAAGTGATCCAGATTATTATACGATTGGTCATTTGATTATGATTATGAGATATTATGGATTGGATGATATGTTATTTGGTTGTATTACATAGACAAGTGCTATTGATTGGGTTCTCCTAAGTGTGCAGGACTTTGGACCTCGAGGATAAAGAGGCATCGATAAAACCCCTTGGACTCTAAATCGAGTCAGGGAGTGGATTATTGGGTTGAATATTGTTGATGCGATATATGTACATATGATTAGATGTGATGATGATTGATTATTATTGCTAACATGATTCATTGATGGATGCAGGCTGACGATATCTTTCCGACCAGACTCACATGTGGAGTAGATGGGTCACACACGACAACTAGAGACATTGAGGGAGAGGTGTGGGAGTAGCCCTGCCACAGTCTACTATCACTCTCGTCGTGGATCGAACTATAGGTTAACGATTACCTAGTTCGAGAAGACCCTTGATGTCGTAAGGGCAGACTACAATAGTCACTCACGATGATTCTAAGGGGCGCACAATGAGGCAGGGGCCTTATCCTTATAGGCCCTTAGTCTACCACAAGATCACCTAGCAGAGTATTGACTCCAGGGGTTTTTGATATCTACCAAAGTCAGTCAAGAGGCGAGTGGCACCCTTGGAGCACGTAGTGCATCCTAAAGGGCACGTCGCGCATGGAAAATGAAAAGAGACAAGTGGCACCCTGGGAGCACGTATTGCATCTTGAAGGGCATGTCACACAAGGAAAACTAAAAGAGGCGAGTGTCACCCTTGGAGCACCTAGTGCATCCTGAAGGGCACGTCGCAATTTTAACTGGTAAGAAAAAATAAAACCTAGATGACCTTAAAATGAATAATGTTATAAGTAAGATTTTAAAAAAAAATTCACTAATAAAAATGTCACCCAACCCAGTGAAATTAAAATCTAGGTCTAAGTAGAACATGTGGTCAAAAAAAAATTAACAATAATAATAAATAAATATGTAACAAGAAGGGGGGTAGGAAATTCAAATTTATTTATTAAAGTCAAAATTATAATGGAGGATTAAAATTTTAAAAAGGGAAATGGTTGTTTTTATCTATTTTTGGTAATTTAATTTTAGTTAAAAAGAAAATAGGGTAAATGATTGTTTCATGTACACTTGCTAAATTGATTTTTAGTTAAAAAAGAAAAAGAAGGAAACTTAAAAGAATTAGGAAACTTAAATAAAAAGGGGAAAACTAAAGAAAAGGGGAAACATAAAGAAAAAGATGAATGTCTAACTTAGTAAGGAATCTTGCCTTGGGAACTTGCTATTTATGAACTCAACTAGGAATCAAGTAAGGCGTAAGTTATTTAATATTTGTAAGGGAATATTGGGACAGCAAGGAGAATTTTTAGGAATGTTTTTAGGTGGATGAAGGAAATATGAATAATTAATCATTCAATAAAATTAATTTTATAGTGCAATTAGGGGATACAGCGACATGTGTACAGGGGAGATTTTTCCTAATTAATTAAATGAAAAAGGAATTTAATGAGAATTGGGGACACTAATTACTTGAAAACTCTACAAAAAGGATGGAGGAGGAGGAGTTTGATCTCATCTTTTTGTGTAAGTTTACGCTGTTGAATTTTTCCTTGACTGAATCTTCTCTTATGGGAGATGGTATACCCAGCTAGGTTGATGAGTGGTAGCTCGACCTTGCGAGGCAAGTTGGGTGCTATCAGTTCTCTAGTATTGTGTGTGTGGCCACTTTGTGGCTCGAGGCCCTCAGGGGGAAGAAGAGTACCCATAGCGTTGGCTGGACGGAGCACGCATGGGACATCAACTTCGGAGCATTCATGTTTGGATAAGGTATACCTGTTAGAGTTGTTACTTGCAATGAAATTTTAAATTACACATGTTATTTTTTTTTGCTCGATCGAATATTTTATTTCCATGAGATTTCTTCTACCTGCTTTCCTACGGTATTTGTAATTCCTTATGCTCGATGTATTTGTTTGATTACCCATGGAGAACCCAACCCCTGATTGAAATGACTTCTCTACATTTGTTTTTATTGATATTTACGAAAAGAAATTGTGGTTTATCTTCAATCCCTTATCCCCTTAGCTATTAGTCTGTGCTTGAGCAGTCGCCCAGGAGATGAATTGACGGTCATCACTTCGATGTTTAAAGACCTATAGATTCAAATGCCTTGCTTTCATGTGCATGGATAATAGGCACGAAGGATAAAAAAATTTCCCAACCATCTATCCCTTACTTATCTCTGTGTTTTTCTCTTGTGATTAATCTCTAATCCTTGCACCTTCTTGTGAATGAGTATCCTTATGTTTTCGATTCATTCAATGCCGATTGTTTGGTCCTTCTGACTTCTTTTGATTGAGTATATCTACGTCTTGATTGATTAAAACTTTGATTTTCTCTGCATTTTTAATTGCTTAAAGTTGTATAAACCTCTGAGTATTGAATGCCAAATATATGCATTTTTGGATTGATAAAACTCCGCATTTGGGAATGATAACCTTTGAGTTTTGACGACGAATTCTCTATGTTTTTGGATTGATAAAACTCTGGGTGTTGGATGATAAACCCCAGCGTTGTGGAATGGTAAAAACTCAGTGTTTTTTCACTTTTTGCATTTTTTTTCAATGTTATGTTTGCGTTTAGTTAAATGATATGGCTTTGAATTTATGATATCTGTGAATTTATCCATATGCCTAAATTTATCCATTAATAGTTGCATTTTGGACTATGTATTTGTTTTATTGTAAATGTTGCGTTGTATGTTGTGGATGACAATGATTTTCCTTTTTAGTAATAATGTTGACCGACAAAAATACCCTATAATGATGGGACAATGATTTCATTTATCTATATACCACCAATATCGTATTTAATAGACAACAATGAATAACAAACAACAATATCCTATATACCAACGATGATATTTCTAGTTTCAATGTTTCAAGGTTTAGTTTAATTGCAATAATTTTCTTTATCAAGGGTGAACAAACTCCACATAACTTTTCTTCATAATTTAACTTTAATAAGATATTTTAACCTACACTTAATTACATTAACTAACATGTCTAAGTAGGTACATTAGCTAACCTATCCTTTAAAGTGAAATGAACTTGAAGAAAATAAAGTAGATTGTTATACAAAGAAAATAACAATTTTTATTAATATTAAATGATATTAAGGTTTTAAAAATTAAATTGATTATATTAAAAATAATAGGATTATCATTTGTTAGACAAAGATATAAATGTTGAGTTAATAGGATTTTCTAGACATAATGGTTTATTGGCGTAATAGTTTATTAGCTTGCACAAGATTAATGGTCGAGGGATTAATAGTATTTTTTGCTAAAGGTTTAATAGTTTATTAACTAAATGGGTTACTTTGCGCATTGTGCCTTAAGTCAAACTGTAATGGGTGGTCATAGTAATTTCACCACAAGGTTTTTCCTTGTAGGAAACAAGAAATATGTCGGTCAGTTGAGCCATTAAATTTTCAGTGATGTCACCTTGCGTTTAGTCGACTTGTCGATTGGGTGCTTGGGTTATTCTTCTTGTATATGACAATAATTCAGTCTCCTAGCATGTTAGATATATCCTCGGGTTATGGTCTAGATATGTTATGTTTCTCCTTGGTTACTGTCTCACCTATCACCTTCTGACGACATGATTCCTGATGAGGGGATCATTATGCACCTTGATCGATAGATGCGAATGATAACCTGGTCGGAGTCTTGTGCTTCTCGAGGTGGGAATTGTTCGTTGTAATTGATGTTGGTACTTGATTTTGTAATGCCTCAATGGGTTTGGTTTTCCTGCCCCAGAGGTTTATAGTTATTGGTCATTGAAGCTGTTGTGTCGAGTTGTTGATGTTGTCCTTTAGCTTATAGGCATCATCTTGCTTGTGTTGGGCAGGTAGTCATTTTATCTGTCTATTGATGATTGCATGTTTCGACCAGTTGCATGATGTGCTAGTATGTGGAGTTAATGTTGTATGTTGCATGATTTGAGTGCATTGTTTTTGTCGTCAAGAAGTGTTGTTTAACTGGTGTCGTTGTTGTCGTCCTACTTTAAAACAAAAAAATTCCTTATGCATTGAGTTGCTTATAGTCGTAACAACGGCATCATTACATATGATATCAAAGCGGGTTGTACGACTGTGGATCACCATGCTTTCCACTGCAGTAACCCCTTGAGTAATAACCTAGCACTAATTAAAACTTTAACGTTTCCATGCGGTGATATCAATTAGAGGGAGCCACAAAGATTCGCAGCATGGTGTCGTGGAAGGAGGTACGAAACCTCCAGAAGTACCCATGCCCTCTAAGTCTAACTCCCAATAGAGAAGAACAATCCCTTGGGCTGGATTAGATTTTTGTATGTGATGATGATGGTCTGACCAGGGTCCTTCCAGATATTGTCACAGGCACTGATCAGCCGTTGGTATAGAGATGAGGTCAGGGTGTTAACACCCCCTGAGGGTCCATCGCACACTCCGGTCAGTACTGGTAACATTCACCGCGAACTTAAGATTGTCAAATTTTCGGAGTTCTTTGGTGTCTCGGACGGCGCAGCTGCCTAGGCATGGTTGGAGAATATGACGATGTGCTTTGCGAATCATGAACGTGCCTCCAACATGAAGGTCCGCATGGCAGTCTTTCAATTGAAGGCGAGCACTCTTCTATGGTGGAAGACGCTACTGTCGAAATTGAACATGGTCATCGAAGACGTGTCATGGAAATTGTTCGAGGAGAATTGCCGAGAGAGGTATCTATGAGAGGAATTCATTGAGCTTCATCTCAATGAGTTCAACGCCTCAATACATGGCAACCATATGGTGCACGAGTACGAGGCCCATTTATGGAGGTACTTCGATATGCTCCGCACCTGAATACCTATAGGTCACAACCTTAGGGTGTTATGAAGTTGTGATTGGTATGGACTGGTTGAAATGGCATGAGGTGATACTCAACTTTAAGACGAAACAGTTGATCTTGGTCGATGATGAGAGACATAGATGCGTTATTGTAGGTTTAAACCAGGGGGTTTCCTTGAGGTTCATCTCTTATTTGCAGCTACGAAAGAGCATGCGCAAGGGATGCAATCTTTATGCGATCCTTGTGTTAAATGAGAAAGGGGTAGAGGAAGGACTAGAACACCTTTCGGTGGTGAGAGATTTTGCGAACATCTTCCCTAAGGAGTTTCCTGGGATGCTTCCAGAGAGGGAGTTGGAATTTACCATAGGCCTAAAACGAGGAACTGAACCAATAGTAAGAATGCCTTATTGGATGTCGACCCTGGAATTATAGGAGTTGAGAATGCAACTGAAGGAGTTGTTGGACCTAGGATTCATACGTCCAAGTGTGTCACCATGGGGTGCACCTGCTATTTTCATACGAAAGAAGGATGGGTCATGGAGACTCTGCATTGACTACCGACAATTGATCAAAGCAACGATCAAGAATCTATACCTGTTGCCAAGGATCGACAATCTGTTCAATCATATGAAAGGCGCAACGATGTTTTCAAGGATCGACTTGAGATCAGAGTATAACCAGTTATGGATCAAGGAGGATGACATACCTAAGACCGTCTTTAAGACGATGTTTGGACATTACGAGTTTAATGTTTTACCGTTTGGACTGACGAATGCCCCAGGGGTATTTATGAGTTTGATGAATGGGGTGCTCCGTGACTACTTGCACAAGTTCATCCAAGTATTCATTGATGATATTTTGATTTACTCTTGGATGATGGAGGAGCACGATGAGCACTTGTGCTTGGTACTACAATGTCTATGAGAGAACGAATTGTATGGGAAATTGTCTAAATGATCGTTTTATCAATCGAAGATTCACTACTTAGGGCATGTCATCTCTGATGAAGGTATCATTGTGGATCCAACAAGGGTCAAGGATATTATGGAATGGCTTGCATCGACAAATGTTCTGAAAGTGTGTAGCTTCATGGGTTTAGCGGGATACTATCGACAGTTCGTCGAGGGTTTCTCAAAGATAGAAATTTCGATTGCAAAATTGCAGAAGAAGAACAAGAAGTTTGTTTGGACCGAGAAATGCGCAGATAAATATTGGAGGCCCAAGGAGATGTTGACAACGACACTAATACTAAAGGTCCCTGACATGGATGTTGACTTCTTGGTATGCATTGACGCATCCAAGGAAGGTTTAGGTGGAGTCTTGAGGCAAGACGGTCGAGTGATCACTTACATCTCGAGAAAGTTGAGAAGGCATAAGGAGAACTATGCGATGCATGATTTGGAGTTGTTATCCATTGTTTATGCCTTGAGAGTTTGGAGACACTACCTCATTGGATGGAAATTTGATCTAAAAATGGACCATTGTGGACTACAACACATCTTTATGCAAAGTGACTTGAACGTGCGACAACGACATTGGTTAGAATTGTTTAGCAAGTACGATTTCGAGATTACTTACATAAAGGGAAAAATGAACAGAGTAGTGGATGCGTTGAGCTGGAGACCACTCATCTTTTCAGCTATGCCTCTTCAGACGAATCTATGTGAAAATATTCTAACCTTACAACATGACGATGACTGGTACAAAGAGGTCAAGGATTTTATCAGACAAAACACAATGATGGTACCAAAATTTGAAGGATTTACTATGAAAAACAACGGATTATTGAGATTTAAAAGTCAAATTTACGTACCGCCCAATGACGAGTTGAGAAGTTTGATCCTAAATCAGGCTCACAGAGTAGTCTACATGGCTCACCTAGGAGTCACGAAGATGAGTGCAAACCTTAAAACCTTATTATTCTCGAAAGGAATGAAGGCAGACATAATCAACTATGTGGTAAGATGTCTAGAATGTCAAGAGGTGAAGGCTGAACATAGACATCCAACATGATTACTATAGTGACACGTGATTTCGAAATAGAAATGGGAGGTCATTTTGATGGAATTCATTGTTGGATTTCCATTGACGACAAGGATACATGACTCGATTTTGTAGTAGTCGACATTTTGATGAAGATTGTTCATTTTATTCCTGTGCGTATGACATATCATGCACCTGAAAAAGCTAGAGTTTTCATTATTCAGATTGTGAGACTGCATGGCATACCTAAGAGGATTATATCCGATCAAGGATCGATGCTTACTGGAAAATTTTGGACTAGTATCCAAGAGGCCTTGGGAACTCAACTTAACTTTAGTACCACATATCACCCAGAGAAAGGTGGGCATACCAAATGAACAAACCAAATCTTGGAGAACATGTTGCGTACTAATGTGATGGACCAACAGAAGAATTGGGAAGAATTATTTCCACTGGTAGAATTCACATATAACAATAGTTATCAAAACACCATTAAGATGGCACCTTTTGAGTTTCTTTACGGGTGACTATGTGAGACGCCTTTGAGTTAGGATTTGCTTGAGGATAGGGTCCTCGTGGGGCCAGAAGCGATCCAATAAATGAAATATCAAATGAAAACAATAGGACAAAAGATCAAGGAAATGCAGGATCGGAAGAAGAGTTATGTCGATGCGCATCATGTTGACCATAGTTACGAAGTTGGCGATCGAGTCTTCTTGCGGGTGAAACCGCATAAGACTTTGATTAAGTTTCGAAAGGGTGTTAAACTCTCTCCTATGTTCATGGGACCTTTCGAGATCATGGAAAGGAAGGGGCCCGTGGAGTATCTACTAGCCTTTCCTGATTCTTTGAGGCGTATGCACGATGGTTTTCATGTATTTGTTCTGAGATATTATATTAGTGATCCTACACATGTTATTGACATGATTTCCTTGCAGGTGTCTGGTGAGGGTGCACTCATGACTAAGCCAATCTGCATCTTGTACCATCACATTTGATAGCTACGATGGCGAACCGTAGATCAGGTCAAGGTCCAGTGGGACAACTATAGTCCAGACTCAACGACCTGGGAGGACACATATGATATGCGTCAACAGTTTCCATTTTGTTTTATAGGTAGACTTATTATACTATGATACACTTTATTTCAGCACTTATATACTGTGAAACTTTGGGATGAAGTATATAACAACCTTCTTTTGCGCTCACTGAGCGAACTTATTCCTTGAGGACAATTGCTTGCAAGTGATCCAGATTATTATACGATTGGTCGTTTGATTATGATTATGAGATATTATGGATTTGATTAATGTTATTTGGTTGTATTACATAGACATGTGTTATTGACTAGGTTCTCTTGAGTGTGCAGAACTTTGGACCTCAAGGATGCAGAGGCATCGATGAAACCCCTTGGACTACGGATCGAGTCATGGAGTGGACAGTTGGGTTGAATATTGTTGATGTGACATATGTACATATGATTAGATGTGATTATGATTTATTATTATTGCTGACATGATTCGTTGATGGATGCATGCTGACGATAGCTTGTCGACCAGACTCACATGTGGAGTAGAGGGGTCATGCACGACAACCAGATACTTTGAGGGAGAGGTGTGGGAGAAGCCCTGCCACAACATACTAGCACTCTTGTCATGGCTCGAAATGTAGGTTAACGATTACCTAGTTTGAGAAGACCCATGATCTCGTGAGGGAATACTGCAACAATTACTCACGATGATTCTAAGGGGTGCGCAATAAGGCAGGGACCGTATTCCTTAGAGTCCCTTAGTCTCCCACAAGATCACCTGGCGGAGTATTGACTCCAGGGGTTTTTTACTTCTACCAAAGTCAGTCAAGAGGCGAGTGGCACCCTTGGAGCATGTATTGCATCCTGAAGGGCACGTCGCGCAAGGAAAATGGAAAGAGGTGAATGGAACCCTTGGAGCACCTAGTGCGTCCTAAAGGGAACATCGTGATTTTAACTGGTAAGAAATAAAAAACCTAGTCGGCCTTAAAATGAATAATGTGATAAGTAAGATTTAAAAAAAAATTCCCTAATAAAAATGGCGCCCACCATAGTGAAATTAAAAACTAGGTCTAAATAGAACATGTGGTAAAAATAATAATAATAATAATAAATAAATAAACATGTAACAAGAAGGGGGTAAGAAGTTCAAATTTATTTATTAAAGTCAAAATTCTAATGAAGGATTAAATTTTTTCTTCTACACTTGCTAAATTGATTTTTAGGTAAAAAGGAAAAAGAGGGAAACTTAAAAGAATTAGGAAACTTAATGAAAAATGGTAAAACTAAAGAAAAGGGGAAATATAAAGAAAAAGATGAATGTCTAACTTAGTAAGGAATCTTGCCTTGGGAACTTGCTATTTATGAACTCAACTAGGAATTAAGTAAGGCGTAAGTCATTTAAGATTTGTAAGGGAATATTGAGACACCAAGGAGCGTTTCTAGGAATACTTTTAGGTGGGTGAGGGAAATATGAATAATTAATTATTTAATAAAATTGATTTTCTAGTGTAACTAGGGAATCAAGTGACATGTGTACGAGGGAGGTTTTTCCAAATTAATTAAATGAAAAAAGAATTTAATGAGAATTTTGGAAACTAATTACTTGATAACTCTATAAAAAGGATGAAGGAGGAGAAATATGATCTCATATTTTTGCATAAGGTTACACTGTTGAATTTTTCCTTGACTGAACTTTCTCTTGTGAGAGTTGGGATACCCAACTCGGGTTACGAGTGGTAGCTCAACCTTGCAAGGCGAGCTGGGTGCTAGCAGTTCTCTGGAATTGTGTGCGTGACCCCTTTGCGGCTTAGGGCCCTCAAGGAGAAGAAGAGTACCCCTAGCGTTGGCTGGGAGGTATCAGTGAGGTCACATCGATTGGCAAGCAAGAGATAGAAGAAGGGCGCGGGAGACAACAACTTCAGAGCATTCACGTTTGGCTAAGGTATGCATGTTAAAGTTACTTGCAATGAAATTTTAAAGTACACATGTTATTTTTTTGTGCTCGATCGAAGATTTCATTTCCATGAGATTTCTTGCACCTCCTTTCCTACGGTATTCATAATTCCTTATGTTTGTTGTATTTAATTGATTTCCCATGGGGAACCCAACCCCTAATTGCAATGACTTCTCTGTGTTTGTTTTTATTTATATTTTAGAAGAAAAATTGTGGTTTATCTTATGTCCCTTATCCCCTTATCTATTAGTCTGTGTCTGAGCAGTCGAACATAATTCGAATTGACGGTCATCACTTCGGTATTTAAAGACCTAAAGATTCAAATGCCCTTCTTTCCTGTGCATGGATAATAGATGAAGGATAAATTTTTCTCCCAGCCATCTATCCCTTACTTATCTCTGTTTTTTTCTCCTGTGATTAATCTCTAATCCTTGTGCCTTCTCGTGAATGAGTATCCTTCTGTTTTCGATTGATTCAATGCCAATTGTTTGGTCCTTGAGCCTTCTTATGATTGAGTATCTTTGTGTCTTGATTGATTAAAACTCTAATTTTCTTTGCGTTTTTAATTGCTTAAGCTCTGATAAACCTCTGAGTCTTGAATTCCAAATCTCTACGTTTTTGGATTGATAAAACTTTGCTTTTGGGAATGATAACCTCTACGTTTTGTAGGCCAATGTGTTTTTGGATTGATAAAAATCTGTGTGTTGGATGATAAACCCCAACGTTATGGAATGGTAAAAACTCGGTGTTTTTGAACTTTCTGCGTTTTCTTTCAATGCTATGTCTGTGTTTAGTTAAATGATATGGCTGCGAATTTATCCATATGTCTACGTTGTTGTTTTTTTAATGATAAAACACAACCCTCTAGTTTGGATTTTACTGTTCCTTAGTTGGATCCTTATGGTTAATACACAATGACTTTTATTGGTGCTGATACACTGCAATAACACATTATCAGAACGATCTTTCTTAGCGTTTTACGTAGCGTTTTATTGGCTTTTAACCCAGCATACACACCACGATTTTAGTGGGCCCATTACACGGAATTCACACATGATTTTTATTACACAGCTATATAATTACATAACGATGTCTTCACGGGGATATAATTACATAACGATTGTTATCACACAGCGATTGCATCCATGATTGTTAATACAGAGCGATGTATTTACCCACCGATATTTATTCCCCATATAGTTATGGATCTTATGGATATTTACACCTTGTTTTTTATGTGCATTCTGGATAGCGCTTTTGATGTGGCTGCGTTTTTATATGTATGAATGGATAGAGATGCAAGTGAGTGACAGCGCGATTTTATATTATCTATGGTTGTGATTTAACAACAATATTTGACAGCGATTTTATAGACATGTATATTAGCGTACCCTCTAATAATGTTGAAAGCCAAAGTTTCGAGATGTCCATCGTTGTTCTTCATGCATTTCTTCTCAAATGATCGTTGGGCGTTCTGGAATACATCGGTTTGATGGCATGTAGGCAGGGCACAAATCGGGCTCATGATGTACCGCGGGGATTGACTGGAGGTCTTCCGAAGGGAAATACCGTCGATCGTAAGGACTGCTCATACTATTGCTTTCTATTTACATACTCAGGATTTAGTGAAGCCTGGTATTAGCTGCTAGAGGCTGCCAGCTGAACATAGAAAAGAATCAGTTCTCCTCTCAAATTCGCAACCGGCAATGAAAAATGTTATTCCAGAAATCTCACGCATGATTGAATATAAATTATTTAAAACAACATTATTGAAATATATCCAGAGAGTTAAAATATAACCATATGTACACAAAACTCGTGAGTAATTTGTATCGTTTTCGGATTATATATTCTAAATCATATGTTGCACCTCAGCGACTGGAAGTAAGTGATCTAATTTGAAACGCTGGTTTGAATGTACACGATAATTCCTTACACAGTTGCATGCAACTCTCTTCCTCTAAGTTGACCGAAATTCAAGCAAATTTTTATGGCGAAAATAAAGTGAAGATGGAGATACATGGCAGCTTGATAAAGCTACCTGGTGCTGTAAAGAATTAATGTGAGAAGCACAGCCATGATCCTGGAGTCGAGCCTATGCCTCGTACAATATGCTCACCACTGCATCGTATCGTTTTTTCTTGGGCAGGTGTAGCAACATCTTAGAGAAGTTGCTTGCTACGAAGACCTTATGTATCACACCAAAATGGGATATGAAAACTACCAACCCTTGTAATGGTAAACTAACTAATTAACTAGTTAAGGATGTAATTAGGTATTTTTCTTAACACTCC
>JASDQU010711531.1:0-11662 GCA_032191745.1 Picea mariana
TCCTCACCAAAGGTGCATACATCCTGGCCTCCCTCGAAGGCCTCTCACTCAAGGAACCCATCAATGGGTTATACCTCAAGAAATTTTATGCTTAGAAGTAGTCATTCTACTTTAGGTTCCTTTTTCTTGTTTAGTGTTTTTAATATTTTTTTCTCCTATCATCTCATCTAAACTATCCCTTGTGATATTGATAGATGCTTCCTCCACTGATCCATCACATTGGTTACGTCGACGGTGCCAACCGTTGGACACAAAATCTCACTTCGGCTGCTTGGGCTCTTTATACCCCCTCACATGAAATGATGCATTCAAGCGGCATATGTTTGGGGCCAGCAACCAACAACCAAGCCGAATATACTGCGGTCCTTGGCCTCCTGGCCGACGCCCAGCGTCATCATATTCATCACCTTAGCGTCTTCCTCGACTCACAACTAGTCGTTCTCCACCTCAACAATGTTTACCGTGTACGCGATCCGTGCCTCTTTCGCAAATACCTGTAGGTTAGATTATTTTCTCGACATTTTGATTCCATTACATTTACACATATTCCAAGAGAATTGAATCAAACAACAGATGAAATAGCTAACATGGTGTTAGATTGGCATATATTACATCAAGCTACACATACATAAACATCTCATACACCCTGTCACAGCATATAGATAGAATAGACATCATCATCAACAACAAAAAACACATGTACACCACATTTGGATCTCAGAAACATGTATACTCATAGATATATATGGGCCCCTCAGGCCATCCGAATGTTTACATACAAAAAATATACATCGGCCCGCAGGCCAGTGCCACATCTCGGTACAAAAATTGGCTCACCAGCCTCTCAAAAAGGTATACAAAGTACATACATATTTCAGGGTGCCTCTATCGCACCCCCAGCTGCTCCTCCCTCAAGAGGAGGTGGTGGCCCACCCCCACCTGCCCCAGGCAGTGGTGGTGGAGCACCTGCAGGACCCTCCTGCCCTGGCGGCAGGCGTCCACTAGTCATCGCAGCGAGCACAGTTGCTTGTCGCACTATACCCCGCCATGGTGGCGGTAACCCTATGCACTGTTCCAGGAACCCCTTGTCCTGGATATGGATCCACATGCCCTCAGGCACGTCCTGTAACACCATTTCCAAACGACGACGTATATCATCCCACTCTACTCCGGCTGCCCCCGGAGGTGCATGTGATGGCCCCGCACTAGGGTCATCGTATCGGTGCCTCCTCGCCGGTCTCTCGGGCTCTGTTGGTCGCCCCGCGGCCTCATCCCGTCGATGCCTCTCTCTACGCGGCAATCGCTGCAACTCCACCTCACGCTCGCGAGGGGCCAAATCTACACATGCACAAAACAACAAACACACGATCATATCAGCATCTATATCACATATAAACTGGTATATCAAAAAATAACATCAATCACAACATATACAAAACTCAACATACCTCGATGATCAAAAACCTCCCCAGGAGGCAACACCATATCCGGATCATCCCAGAAGTCCACCCCAGCATAGGGGTACTGAAGTATGACCTGCGGCATCTGCCGCCAGATCTGCGCCGCCTGCACCGTGAAATAATGTCCGCCTTCGCCACCACCGTGGCGAACCAAAATCTGAGAACACCACCTCATTCTAGGCTCTCGCACCCTAGGCGCCTCTAGAAGAACCCACGGGCGCAGCATCGACACCCTCTCCAGAAACCAGGCTACCAGGATAGAGCCGAATGCAAACTCTCCGGTGCCCGTGGACCGACAACGGTCTAGCTGCGCGATCATCCGCGCGTGTAGCGTAAGCCCCCAGGCGAACCGCTCATGGCCCACCACCACCCTCTCCAGCAACAGTAGCTGGCCACCGCTAATCCGTTGGGTCGCAAGTGACCCATACACGCGAACAATCATCGCCGCTATGCAACGATGCACCAACAAATCTATCCCACTGATACTCACTACAGTCCCAGACATGTAGTTCTCACCTGAGCAATATCGTCGGGTGACATCCGCCAGTTGTGTATCCCTCGGCAGCACAGGCTCTGTCGGCAATGGTGTTCCCCGAAAGGGGAGCCTAGTCAAGAAATATATATCCTCCACCACAGTGAAGGGGATCTGCTCTCCTCGTACGAGGAAGCAGTGCAGATATGGGCTCCACATTTGGAGCAGGAACTAGAGTAAATACTCCTGTGCCCGTATCAACGGGCACTCAAAAAACTTTAGCAACCCAGTGGTTGCTAAAGCCGCTCGCACTGCAGGCTCGGCATTGGCCACAGCANCTGCTCCAAATGTGGAGCAGGAACTAGAGTAAATACTCCTGTGCCCGTATCAACGGGCACTCAAAAAACTTTAGCAACCCAGTGGTTGCTAAAGCCGCTCGCACTGCAGGCTCGGCATTGGCCACAGCATCTCGCAACTGCGACCAGTCTCGCTCACGCCATCGCACATCCATAGTCACCCATAGCCACCTACACACAACACAAAGTCCTATATCAGCTTATGCAATCATCCAATGCATCACAAAGACTCATTTTTTTCAACCCCCAACCGTGTCTCAAAGACGCGATTTTCTCACCCACAGGCACGCACGTATGCGCGCCTGTTTGCTATACAGGCGCGCACCAACGCGCGCCTGTTCATCATACAGACGCGCTCATGAGCGTTTCTGTCCAGCTCATAGGCGCGCATTGGTGCGCGCCTGTACAACTCACAGGCGCGCCCCTAGGGCGCGCCTTAAATTCCCCCTCACGTGCACCAATGCGTGTTTATTCAGTGAACAGGCGCGCACATATGCATGCCTTCCATTGAATCGCCCGCGCATGTGGGCCCACACCCTAGTCAAAATCCCCTAAAACCCCTTGTATGGCCCCTCGTACCTACCCTGCCCAAAAATTAGAAACATATTTCTATGCAGGACGATCAGACCACTAACCTGCAACTCGCACACCGTCGATCGGATACCTCGTGCTCCCTAAATCACCCAATCTCCTCTGAATCTGCTCGGAAACTCACTGTAGCAGTAGGTACAAATGAGGTGGAAATGTGGGCCCTACAGCGATATATAGGCCTTTTGCCAAACTTCCACTCAACATTTCGGGAGCCCACGGTGTCCATTTTTCAAACTGTCTTCAGCCACGGGATCAGAATCCCACTGCCTACATCACGGCCGTCCCTGGGTCACTTTTCTTCCTAGGCCCCCGGGGCACTCTTTTTTCCATATCATGGTCAGGTACGCACGCGCATAGTCACATTTGTCAAATACATGCTTATATCTTTGATTCTCTTTAGATATTTCTCACTTTGGGTATTTGGTTGTTCTGTGTGCAGGTACTTGATCATCGGTCATTGCCATCATCCCTTTAGGTATATACCTTCAGCACTGGCATGTAGTCTCCCCCATTGTATTGCATTTCCCTTTCCAGTCACACCCTCTGATATTTACCTTTAGGATCATCCTTCCCGGCTCTGCAGTACCCACACCTCCATTTGCATCATCCGTACTGTAACCCGGTAGCATCCTCACCCACATGAGTTGTCCCATTCATAGCACCTTTTGGCACTTTCTAACACTCATGTTGTTCTTCATTACCCTTTAGGGATGGGAGTCCCGATAGTCTTTCATCATGTTGCAGATCAACCCCATACTTCTTCTCCTCATTTTGCTAGCTACCCATATGGACTCCCAGATCATCTCTTTACGGTTCTATTATTTTTTACCTGCACCTCTGCAGGATCATGAACCCCCCATTTTCATCCACCATCAGTTTGCCCATCTGCGAACCTATCTTCATTTCACCTACCTCATACAGAAACTCACCAATGGGGCCCCCACCCTTCATCTGTTTTCCAAGACATTTATTCCCTCCCTGGGGCAGTCATTTCACACTGGGGCACCCGTTTCTGTATTTGTACATTTTTCCCAAACTTATTCATTATTTATTGTACAAACACCTTTATTTTCAGTCATTTCCTTTCTCGTCATCTCCATTGGCGACTTGCTTCCTTTTTGGCCACACGCAACCCATGTCACCCTTGGTTGGAGTATTGCTTCTCATTTTCCCCTTGTAGACATCGTCCATATCTTCAGAGTACTTCACAGGTCACTTGCCTCTACCCTCTGAATTTGTTCACCTTGTCCCGCATCTGGCACAACTTATCCTCGGTCTTGGCGTCCCCCTGACACTTGACCTTGTCACACGGTTGCGGCCACTCATTATATCATCCACCCTCCAACCAAGGGTAGTCTTGAGTCTTCCCACTCCTTGACTTCGTCCATGTACCTATGCCACTTCCTTACCTCAGTAGATTTCACGAAGCCCTTTTCTTCTGGAAGTCGCGTCCCCCTTTTGTCGACATCAGCACAATTTTCCAGAAGGGAGACATTATCTTGATTCTCATTTTTCCATTCAAGGAGAGATCTCGGACGGCACAGGGTGAAACACCATTATTCCCTGCTATCGTTGACCCCCATAACATTTGACGCCAACACTTTCTCATGTTACGGTGGGTCTTACTTTGCGACTATTGCAGTTATTCTGATCATTTTCCGAAGACCTCTGAACTTGGTCGGGCCATCAATGCCCGCATCATCATCGCTACTTATTACCGCGATCATTGCCTATTGTTCAGAGTATGTTCCTTTGTAGAATTATCTTCTGCCTTTTTCATTACCGCCCCGGAGGGCGCTGCAGTTGTCTACACCAACACTTCAGTCATCTTTTATCAGAGTTACATCACACGATCATGGAGCATGCCTGCCTCGTTTGTACACAGCTGTATATTGTTACGCACCTTCTAGAAGGTTGGGTTCTACCAGTTCCTCTCTTCTCCAACGGTTTGCTCTACACGGTCCCACTCTTGCTCTCTCTTACCACAACATTCCCAGTAAAAGAAACATTGATGGATTTCGGCTATATGTATGCTCCTAACCTCATCCATCAGGGGGCATCTGTTATCATTGAAATTTCGTCCGCACATGGCGACAAGAACTCAACATCGTCAAAACAGGAATGAAGTCATTCATGGCACTATATTAATTTTACAGCATTGCAAAAGGGTCAAAAACTATACAGAGTGACCAAAAATTCAAGGGCGCTTTACAGGAGTTTGGTGCACGCGCACATGCGCTTTACAGAAACGTACCATGCATGCATGCGCGCACGACGCGCGACTGTTAGCGCAAAAACCTGTGCACCTGCTAAACAGCGCATTTATTGAATTGAACGGCCTTCCAACCACTTATGGACCAGCTTCCAACCTGATTTGACCATCAAATCTGAGCTGAATCCGCATGGTAAGCTGGTCAAAGACCTAATTGAGCCCTAAAGAGCCCCTTTTCACACTTCAAAGGAGTTACATAATCACCCAATTCTATGCTATAAAAAGCCATGAGGAACCATCATTTTCTCAAGGAATTTCATGTATTGTTATGCTGCTAAGATTGTTAAGGACTCACTCTTTGACAATTACACATTTGGCACCATTTCATAGAGTTATCCACCTCTCTCTTGAGTGGGTATGCTTGGAGTTCTTTCACCATCATTCTCATTTTCTTATTGTAAGGAGAGCAAGTTTGTGAGGGCCTCAAGAGCCTTCCATTGGAGAAAGGAGGAACCATAGTTCTCTTTCTTCATTTTGATTTGATTTCATCAATCGATCAGTCCAAAAACATTGGTGATATTGGTCTTTTTGTGATTTTATTTATTTATCCATATGCTCATAGTTTTAGTTTGTTTTTATTTAATTCTTGTTTATAGTTCTGTTTGATTTTCTCTAACTCTTTCCTACACAGCTGTCATGCTCTGCAAGACCCAACAGGGCATGTAAGCACTCTCAATTTTCTCACAAGGTGACGAATAGAGTGCAAACACCAGGGCCAATCAGTGTGGTCATCTTAGCATGCTCTATGTCAAATAGTGTTTCTTTTGTGGTTATGAACATACTGCTATCCAAGGTGAGTTTTCTTTTCTTGATAGTTCTTTTCATCATGACTTTTCTCTTCCTTTCATAAGAAATGGCCTGCATGTTGGCGATTTCATCTACAGGCTCTGGAATCTACTGACCTCCTCAAGACAACATGTTTCCCAGGCTTCCTCATGTGTAGAGATGCTCTATGGTTTCTTCCTGTGTTGGTTCTTGTTTTGTTTCATGGTTGGGCCTGCTCGACACCTTGGCAAGGGAATTTATTGGATGCTTTGTAGTCTGGTCATCCTACCTAGTTTCAAATATCAGTGATGTTTTCACTCCAAATGAGGGAGTAGGTGAAATCTTAGTATCTATTGAAGGTTTGGTTGGTGGGGTGTCGATTTACGGTAGCTTCATTGTTCCTCCTTGTTCACCCATTTCCATGTCATCTTTGGAGTTGGCACCATGTTGATGAGTCTCTCCTGTCGAATGTGTTTCCAGTGAACTGAGCAATTCAGCATCAGTAGTGATTATGGCGTCCTGGCCACCCTCTCGAGGTTTCGGTACAATTTCATCGAGAGCCAGAGCAGATACTTCGCATGGGATTTCCTCCTGGGTGAATACAACCAGAAATATGTGTGAAACCTCTGAGCCTTCAGCATCATCATATATAGTTATTAGGTCCACAAGAATGGTTGGCACCCATGTCCTTCTTGATACTCTTTCTCGCCTTTACTGAACCGTCATTGTTATTGGGGATCTCACCTCGACTGTTTCTTCTCCATCGGTAATTTTTGTTGTTGGATTGGCACTTGAGCCATTTGGCTCTACCTTCTGGTCACTGGTGTTGATCGGGGTAATCCTCAGTGGTTCAATCAAAGGGTTAAGTGGGGAATCTTGTTCTGCCCTTTGTATGTCTCTTTGGGCTTCTTCTAGTAACAACATCCCCCTCATTTGTGCCTTTGTTGCTTCTATTGTTCTTCTTTCATCTCTTACCCTAAGAGATTCTTGAATTGTCTGCTCTATTGTTTCAACCTACTCGTCCAAGGAAATCACTTTGAACTTAGTCATATTTGGGTTGGCCCTTCTTTGCAGTACTTCCTCCCAGTCCTAGGCACCTTCAGTGAATATTTCATCTTCAAAATTGTCATGATCATATGGCCAATAGGAGGATACATGTGTCGCATGTTGGGGAACTAAGCCCTTTAGATCATGCTTGTGAAAGTGACCTATATGAAATAGGTACTCGAGTTGATTCATCCCCTCCTGTTTCACATGCACAATGTCTCTGACCATGTAAAATCCTATGTGGAAACCATAGGGAATGAAAGCTCTCTTCTTGTCTTTGACCAGGGAGGCAATGTAGCCTTGGAACATGGTATGGTAGAATATGTCCCCCAAAATGAGGTGATTTGGGACATGAAAAAGGATAATTTGGGGTGCATCAGTAGCTATGAACACTCTATTACAAGTGCTAGTATCTTCGAAGTACCAGTGACCAACTTTCGCTATCATCTTCTTTATCGCCACTAAAAGTCGAGGGACCTCTTTTCTAAATGAGAAAGTAAACCCTGGCTAGGAAATCATCGCATATTAAAGCACATGATCTCTTGTATCTATTTTCCCACAATATGTTGAAATAGACATGTACAAGAAATTCTGAAATATTCCAACTCAAATTCATACCTGCAAAAATGTTCCTTGCGCAAATTACATCCAGCAAGTAGGATGCCATGTAAAAGGTTATAACCTCTCCTTCCTTTGGTGTCTGAGCCTATGAAATATTTATACTGAGCTTCTTGGAGATAATAGCTCCCCAATTGAAGTTTCTCCCCGAAATTTCCATGATGGATGCTAGGGGCATCCATTCCTCTGAAAATTTGGAGCAATCATTTTCTCCATATAATCGACAGATTAACTCCATCATATACATGTATGGCTCTCAGAGATTTATTGTGTTGTACTAGCCAGTGCTCCTATTTGTGAATTTCTTGTCTTCTTTCCACTGCAAGGCTAGCAATTGGCTGGTATCATGAATCTCATAGAACTTGACCACGAAGTTTGTGTTTAGCCTTTTCTTCAAGTATCTAATTTTGTATTACTTGTGCACCTCCATTGAAAGGAAAACACCAACACAATCACCTTGTTCATTGTTGATGGTGCACTTTACCATGTCGGCATGGTCAATTATCCATCCCAAGGTCTCGATGTAGGGAAGAACTGGTGTCTGACTAGCCACCCGATGCATATTTGACCTCTAAATGTTTGGAAACACCTCATCATCCAATATTCGGACATCTCGATTGTTATAAGGCATGAACTCAAGGTATTCCTCCTGACTAATTTTGTTTTACAGGTCACCCCAATGCAGGAGCACCACTTTAGACCATGTGGTTGCTTATGTGTCACTGAACGCTGGAGGTTGGATAAAATTCTTCTTGGTGGACATGCGAATAACCGATTATGTCTTTGAGGTGAAATCCAACTCCCTTGCAGCACTTGGTGTAGATCCTTCCTCGAACTCTAGTTCCTTTAATTTGGGTGTCCTTGGTGAGCACCTGGTTGTCGGCTTTCTTGGAGGCATTTTCTGCAAATAGACAGAGTGAGATACCCACCTCTAAAAGTATTATGGATGCAATTGAAAATGTAGAAATTATGAATACAATGCACACCTCTTCATTGCACAAGATTAACTTGGTTTAGAGTTAAACATCGGCTATAAGCTCCTTGACGTGCTCTCTCATTTCTTCGACTGCTCTGGGGAATAAAATATTTGTGCACAGAATGGTGCATTTGAATATGTATTTGTAATTTAAACTGAGAGCATACTTACCTTGTCGCATCAGTTCTTAAATTCAAGGTTGTAAATGTGCCCTGCACAATCCATCACTAAATCTGAACCAATCTCGCGATTAAATGCAGCAATGAAGGAGCGGGTTACTTCATAATTCATCAGTGGATTCAAACTTCTACTGTTTGGTCAGCGCATGGTATAGTAACGTGGGTTGAGAAAAACATTAATTGGCCTCTTAAATAACAAAATCCAATCTTGTCCTTGTCAAAAGTATCCCATTAAATTGTCGACCCTTCTCATATTTTCAACACTAGTATGATCAGCATCGGGGGAAAAGGAAGGGTCTTGAAATGGAAACAAAGCGTAGGGCATCCAGGATCGTCGATGTAGAATGTGGAAGGTTCGATGAAAACCCTCATCGTATGATGTCCTATCAGTTTTTCAATAGAAAACGAGTGGATCAGGGTCAACACTATTCTTAAACATTTTTTGTTGATACCTTTAGTTGAAAGCTCTGATGCCGACCCAAAACTTTGTATAGTGATGACGTGGAAATGTTGACTTGGAGATGCGGGCATGACATGTGAAACATTAAGAGATGACGTAGGGAAAGAAGGTTGTGTCATACAAATTGTTTACATGCCAAAGACACGTGGTGGTCGATTTCGACATTTTCATGGGAAACATTTTTTCAGCATCGGTGATTTCCTTTAGACATAAGTCTGGTTTCTGCACTATGTTCTACTGACGCCAACATCGTAACGATGATTGGCAATATGCAATCAGTAAAGTGTTTAAAGTGAAATTTTCTGCAGTTTCATCTCTTAAATTCTATCGATGCCGAAGATCTGTCGGTGATCGGCAATCGGTGATGGTAGTTTATTTATTTTTTGATTTACCTTTCGAAACTTGTCGACGGTGAAGGGTATCGGTGATTTTAAAATACTATCTTATAAGCCGAATTTCATCGATCGGTGATTGTTAAAAGCTTTACACCGTGCACCTTTCGGGCCTATCACGCATTGTTACTTAGAAAAAATCAATCTATCAAAACCAAACAAAATGGTCGTTGATAAGGTTTAATGAAATAAAATAAATAAAATCCATTCATCCATGATACAGAATCTGACTTAGAAAAATGAAACGTGGTACCCAAAAAGAGAAATATTTTGCAAATACTTTTAGGGTGTGTTGAGTGTTCAACACAAGGCTAAAATCTACAAGACTAAGACATGTCCTTTTGGATTCATATCCCTAGCTCAGGGGTGACCTGATGTTGATACTTGGAACAACAGTGTTTGAGGTTGGGTGGAACCTCCTTGGTCTGCAACCAATTGGTGATTATATTTGTTAAAGACAAGTGCTCTATGTCATGTGTTTCTCTTCTTGTATATTTTTTTTTGTGTATTAATTGTTATCTCTAAGATATGATGTATTTATGTTATGATTTCTTGCTATTTATTGTTTTCCATGGCATGTAAATATTTTATTTTACAGTTAGAAATAATCTTGATAATTTCATATGTTCCTTTCATGCTTCTTGATTAGTTAATTGGTATCAGAATTTTAAATTATCCTAAGAGGGAGAATTTAAAGGTACTCGCACATTTGGCACGTTTTGGATCATGTTAATCCCTAAATAGTGGCTCATTACCCCTTAATTGGGGCATATTACATTAGTAATGTTATTTTATTTATGTCTGCGTTAGTCCATTAGTTGTAATTATACCTCATAGTCTCCTATATATACCAAGGAGACATTTTCATTTGGAATCATCTTGGAATTGAATATTTATGCGGGCATAAACAGGTTTCCCCCTCGAAGAGACTTTTTATCTGAATTTCTTTATTTTTCAAGGTGTTGAGTAATTATTCTGAGGTTTTTCTATGCTATATTGATATTTGGTTCCTAACATATAGTATCGTAGCTCAGGATCTTGGGGTTTTGCTGCTACATCTGAGACACCTTGGAATTTTTGCTATAAATTTTTTTCTACAATGATTCAAAAGTAACGGCTTGGAGGATATTTATCATACGGATCAAGGTAAGTTGGGTTAAAATTTCAGCTCCTGAGGCCTTATTCTTTCGGAGATACAGCCTTTCTAAGATAGGGTTCTGGAATCATCCTGAATTGAGTCATTGCAGAATTTTCTCTATAAAAAATTTTCTGTAATGTTTCAGACCCTAAAATCTAGAGCCTATTCACATAAATTAGTAAGGTATAAGTGGTAACAATTTTAGATTATGGTTCATATTACATTTGTATATACACCCTGTGGAAGATAGGGTATATGACTAGTCCTATTGACTAGTCTCAAACAAGTGTTTCAGGTAAAACAATCATAACTTCTTCCTAGAGTATCCAAATTGAGTGAGAAGAGTCACATTGGATAGTGGATAGACCTTAGTAGTTATGGTATGATTTTCAGAATTTTGTATCAATTATTTTGTGTGGGGCACGCTCTACAAGTGAGATCTCCTGGAAAGGAAAAAAATCAGCAAGTTGTGGGGAAGTTACCGTAAATTCCACTTGGCACATCCAATTTTGATCAGACCTATGGCATTGCAGAGAAGAGATATGAGAGACCTACAAAAAAAAAAATCATACTCATAAGGGGCAAAATTTTGGAGATACAATAAAAGGAAGATTGTCTAGTAGAACCACCTCAAAATCAAGGTTTAAAGTGATACTTGGCCAACATGCCACCAAAAAAGGGAACTTCTACACCAAGTAAGCCTCTAGACAATCCTACTTGGACTCTTGATGAAGGTGAAGAAATTTGTAGGGACATAAATGATTTACAAAAGAAGACAATAACAAAATATGAACTACAAGAGATGGAAGCTAAGTTGGAGGCAAAGATGGATTGTTTAAAAGAGGAGATCATGGAAGGATTGAAAATTTTCGTAATAGAGAGGACACCTGAAAGTGAAAATGTATCCCATGAAATTCATGATGAGGACACAAGGAA
>JASDQU010711531.1:16648-42184 GCA_032191745.1 Picea mariana
AAGAACTGATGCGACAAGGTAAGTATGCTCTCAGTTTAAATTACAAATACATATTCAAATGCACCATTCTGTGCACAAATATTTTATTCCCCAGAGCAGTCGAAGAAGTGAGAGAGCACGTCAAGGAGCTTATAGCCGATGTTTAACTCTAAACCAAGTTAATCTTGTGCAATGAAGAGGTGTGCATTGTATTCATAATTTCTACATTTTCAATTGCATCCATAATACTTTTAGAGGTGGGTATCTCACTCTGTCTGTTTGCATAAAATGCCTCCAAGAAAGCCGACAACCAAGTGCTCACCAAGGACACCCAAATTAAAGGAACTAGAGGTCGAGGAAGGATCTACACCAAGTGCTGCAAGGGAGTTGGATTTCACCTCTAAGACATAATCGGTTATCCGCATGTCCACCAAGAAGAATTTTATCCAACCTCCAGCGTTCAGTGACACATAAGCAACCACATGGTCTAAAGTGGTGCTCCTGCATTGGGGCGACCTGTAAAACAAAATTAGTCAGGAGGAATACCCTGAGTTCAAGCCTTATAACAATCGAGATGTCCGAATATTGGATGATGAGGTGTTTCCAAACATTTAGAGGTCAAATATGCATCGGGTGGCTAGTCAGACACCAGTTCTGCCCTACATCGAGACCTTGGGATGGATAATTGACCATGCCGACATGGTAAAGTGCACCATAAACAATGAAAAAGGCGATTGTGTTGGTGTTTTCCTTTCGATGGAGGTGCACAAGTAATACAAAATTAGAGACTTGAAGAAAAGGCTAAACACAAACTTCGTGGTCAAGTTCTATGATATTCATGATACCAACCAATTGCTAGCCTTGTGGTGGAAAGAAGACAAGATATTCACAAATAGGAGAACTGGCTGGTACAACACAATAAATCTCTGAGAGCCATACATGTATATGATGGAGTTAATCTGTCGATTATATGGAGAAAAGGATTGCTCCAAATTTTCAGAGGAATGGATTCCCTTAGCATACATCATGGAAATTTCGGGGAGAAACTTCAATTGGGGAGCTATTATCTTTAAGAAGCTCAGTATAAATATTTCATAGGCTCAGACACCAAAGGAAGGAGAGGTTCTAACCTTTTACATGGCATCCTACTTGCTGGATGTAATTTGCGCAAGGAACATTTTTGTAGGTATGAATTTGAGTTGGAATATTTCAGAATTTCTTGTACATGTCTATTTCAACATTTTGTGGGAAAATAGATACAAGAGATCATGTGATTTAATATGAGATGATTTCCTAGCGAGCGTTTACTTTTTCATCTTTAGAAAAGAGGTCCCTCGACTTTTAGTGGCGATAAAGAAGATGATAGCAAAAGTTGGTCACTGGTACTTCGAAGATACTAGCACTTGTATTAGAGTGTTCATAGCTACCGACGCACCCCAAATTATCCTTTTTCATGTCCCAAATCACCTCATTTTGGGGGACATATGCTACCATACCATGTTCCAAGGCTACACTGCCTCCCTGGTCAAAGACAAGAAGAGAGCTTTCATTCCCTATGGTTTCCACATAGGATTTTACATGGTCAGAGACATTGCGCATGTGAAACAAGAGGGGATGAATCAACTTGAGTACCTATTTCATATAGGTCACTTTCACAAGCATGATCTAAAGGGCTTAGTTCCCCAACATGCGACCCATGTATCCTCCTATTGGCCATATGATCATGACAATTTTGAAGATGAAATATTCACTGAAGGCACCTAGGACTGGGAGGAAGTACGACAAAGAAGGGCCAATCCAAATATGACTAAGTTCAAAGTGATTTCCTTAGACGAGTAGGTTGAAACAATAGAGCAGACAATTCAAGAATCTCTTAGGGTAAGATATGAAAGAAGAACAATAGAAGAAACAAAGGCACAAATGAGGGGGATGTTGTTACTAGAAGAAGCCCAAAGAGACATACAAAGGGCAGAACAAGATTCCCCACTTAACCCTTTGATTGAACCACTGAGGATTACCCTGGTCAACACCAGTGACCAGAAGGTAGAGTCAAATGGCTCAAGTGCCAATCCAACAACAAAAATTACTGATGGAGAAGAAACAGTCGAGGTGAGATCCCTGATAACAACTGCGTTTTAGTAAAGGCAAGCAAGAGTATCAAGAAGGACACAGGTGCCAACCATTCTTGTGGACCTAATAACTATATATGATGATGCTGAAGGCTCATAGGTTTCACACATATTTCTGGTTGTATTCACCCAAGATGAAATCCCATGCGAAGTATCTGCTCTGGCTCCCAATGAAATTGTACTGAAACCTCGAGAGGGTGGCCAGGATGCCATAATCACTACTGATGCTGAATTGCTCAGTTCACTGGAAACACATTCGACAGGAGAGACTCATCAACATGGTGCCAACTCCAAAGATGACATGGAAATGGGTGAACAAGGAGGAACAATGAAGCTACCGTAAATCGACACCCCACCAACCAAACCTTCAATAGATACTAAGCTTTCACCTACTCCCTCATTTGGAGTGAAAACATAACTGATATTTGAAACCAGGTAGGATGACCAGCCTATAAAGCATCCAAGAAATTCCCTTGCCAAGGAGTGGAGTGGGCCCAACCATGAAACAAAACAAGAACCAACACAGGAAGAAACCATAGAGCATCTCTACACATGAGGAAGCTTGGGAAACATGTTGTCTTGAGGAGGTCAGTAGATTCCAGAGCCTGTAGATGAAATCTCCAACATGCAGGCCATTTCTTATGAAAGGAAGAGAAAAGTCATGATGAAAAGAACTATCAAGAAAAGAAAACTCACCTTGGATAGCAGTATGTTCATAACCACAGAAGAAACACTATTTGACATAGAGCATGCTAAGATGACCACACTAATTGGCCCTGGAATGGCCATAATGGATGCCACACTTGACATAGTAAATAAGAACGAAGAGGAGGAAGCTTCCATGAGAAAATAATTGGACCATCGATGAGTACTACTAGAACTCGACACAGGCAGTGGTACTTTTAAAGAATGAGTTCCGAGAAATGTATGGGAAATTCAGAAGAGAAAGAGACCTCTTCACCGCTCGAATAACTGATATTCAAGAATATACTTTAATGGGGATGATGACCTACAAAGATATGCAGCGATGGTTCAAAAAGGAACATCAGGCCTTAGAATGAATCCACTACATCAGTGAAATACAAAAGGGTCATGATTCAAAGGAGCATGGTATCCGAGTGTTGATGGACAATAGCATCGGTCGAATATGAAAAGCATCCGAACACTGGGTTCCCATGGTCCAATATCCTCAGCGAAAAATGCAAGAAAGGTAGGTAGAATGTGAGAAAAGTTGGGAGAAAATCAACCTGGAAATGAAGGGCATTAATTTGCTAGAGTTTGATCCAGCGAAGTATTTCAACGACTTACAAGATATTGTTAAACAACATGAAGAGCAAGACCTGGCATGGGAAATGAATATTTCACAGACTTCAAGCATGATTCCGGGTCTAGAGAGGAATCTCATGGAACCCCATATCAAAGCTTTGGCAGTTTTACAACACTTAAGTGTCAAATTGATCAAGTACAAGGAATGGGCCCCGATGGATCAACATAGGTTCCCATATGAAAACACATGCGGATACCTCTTCTTTTAGTGGTCAAAATATGATAGAAATAGTCCACTGTAGTGAAAGGATCAAATGATATTATGAGAACAAAGAGATAACATATGCCACGTGTCATTTTGTTTCACTTAACATGACTTTTATTAGTTATTTTTATCTTAGTGATTCTTTATAAATAGGGAGATTGACCTTGTGTTTGAGGGTTGATGGTTTTGGAGAGAAAGATTTTTCTGAAATTTTGTAATAGAACTATTTCTGTGCAAGTTTATTTTAATTAAGAAGTTATGTTTAGAACCAAAGACACTTCTATCATCTAAGGTGTGAATGTGTTTGGATCAAGGGGGATTATCTTTGTCTTCAGATTCAATATTTGCTTCTTTGTTGAGTAAGAGTTGGTATACATGTATTTAAAGTTACCTTATGATGCTGTAACAATTCTTTTATTCTAATTGGTGACTAGAAATCGATTGTGTTAACTTGTGATTGATAATAGAGTATTGGAAATTACTTTTGTTGCACTGACTTCTTATCACATCTATGTTTCTTTTCTTTAACTGTGATCTCAAACGATGTTGAATGTACACTAATTAAAATGGTATTAATGCTAGTTTGGAGTTGTTTAGATATTCTTCTTTTGCATGCTAGGGTAAAGGTTATCCTAAACCTAGCCTTCCCCCAAAACACATAGTTAGATTTTCTTTGTCATCTAGTATAAAGTTTTATCTTCCTTTTGTTTTAATGTTAAAAAAAGAACCAGAAAAGAGAATTTCCTAGCCTGAGGAGAAGGATTAACAAAAAATACATATATGTCAATCACAATTAACACCCATCGATAAACCTAGCTAGATCACGAATCTAGAGAACTTTACCACTCATCAAACACTTACGAGTCTAATTAGGCCTCTTAGGCGGGTTTGGTTCCTGCTATTGAGTTAAATGGATTTCAACCCCATAAAAATAATTGGCACTAGAAGGAGGGCCAACTAATTAATGACTAATAATATTTTTGATAATATATCCCACATAGCCTATAGATTCAAAACAACCCACATGCATGGCTAGTCATTCTCAAGACATCCCACATACAGAGAGTACTCCCGAGATGAGTAACTCAACTCAATACAAGGAAGAAGAACACCTATTCCCTAAAATACCTGTTGGCACAGGGGTAGACCCAGAGTTCAATGCTACAACAACGCACCAACAAAACCCTAACTACTGGCCCTTTAGGCAACACCTACGAAGCAGATGAAGTCTCACCCAAGGTAGAGGCAGGGGTGGTTGCAAGACTCAGGTGTCTGCAACCTTAGCTGGGACACAGATCTATGATTATAATACTTAATAGATCACTTATCATCGTTAGTTCATAATTATTTAACCATTATCTACTTCGCAGATAAAACAAAGCATCACAACATTAACCCAGATCTAATGTATCTAAGCACTTAGCATAAATAAATGGATCAGACCTGGTAGATTCAAGCACTAAGAAAATTCACCTATATCAGATCTAACATCCAGATTCATCATAAGAACAAAGCATAAACATATCTATCTATTTATCTATAACAAGCACTTAGAAAATAACACATAAATATACCAACACATTGCACAAAGCAGAATAACATAGTATTTACATGGTTCACCCCCACCCTGGGGTTACGCCCACCAACTCTTCTTCTTTATTAGCTTCAATCAGTCATCTACATGTACAGAGCCACAAAAAACCTAATCCTCATAGGACAGGAGATTTGCGCACACCTCACCAGATCCTCCTTCCCCGAGCTAGGTCTAGCACAAAGCCTTTCACAGTATGTTACAACCACTTGCACTTAGCTCTACAAGTTTCTCACAATATGAACAAAGCATCTACAAATCATACTTACACTTAGCACTTAGCTTATTGGATTCTCTACTTATGTCACCTAGATACTTATTTATACTTTACAAAATAGGCCTAAACATGGGTAAAACCATGGGCCGACATCCCATACCCATTACACATTCCCAAATCCCAAAAAGGACCCAAAAAGGGGCCGAGATCCCACGATCTCTTCTTCGTCTTGTGCACCATCTTCGACAGGCTGTCAAAGTCCCAAAATAGGTCAAACTTGACCAAGGATATCCCAAAACTTGGTCAAGGGCCAACAAGCCCCCAACACTCACCTGTGACTCGTCCTGATTCACTCTGACCTGACTAGCTCTACTTGGAATGCCTCGAGCTTGGCTCGAACTGCTCTGACTTGTTGCTGTGCTACAACCTCCTATTCAGGGAACTCTTAGATGACTGCATCGTTGATAGGTCCCTCTAGACGCTGTTCTATTGTAGTTACAACCTGCTCTACCTCTGCTCCTTGGACTTCTACCTCTGTAAACAATTGATAGGCCTAGTATTGTACGGGTTGGAGCCTCTGAGTTACTTCCATAAATATGCTCTGGATAGTATGGATTTTCTATTGTGCAGTGCTTTTCTCTTGGGAGCACTTCATTATTTCCACAACTAACATGGACTTTAGCTGCACCTGTATATTTTCAGCTTGATACTTCACCTCTTGGAGCTGTGACTCTAGTGTCTTCAGTTCCGGGTTCTCTGTGATTTGTTCATAGGTTTGGGCACTAGGATCAGTGAGTTGCTTACATTCCAGGGTAAGAGCCTTTAGCCTTTCAACTACGCTCCGGGCGATTTATTCTCTTTGGTCTCTTACATCTTGTGGGGTCTCAGGTACAGTGCGTAGCTCCAAATATGCTATGTGTTGCTGTAGCTGCTGGATGGCTTCTACGAGCTGGTTCATCTATTTTGTAACTCAGTCTTCTACCTTGATTTCTAAGACTATCACAGAGTGAATTTATCTGTTGACCACTTATTTTACTTCGAGTTGCTCCGTGAGAAACCGTTCCTTTTCTTGCTGTAGCTGTGCTTTTTCTTCATCAAACTTTTCTTGGAGAGAAATCTTTTCCTGTTCTGCAACATTTCATTGCTCTACGAGTACTCCTTGTACTTGTGTCAAATCCTAGGTGGCTTGGTCTGTTTCTTCCTGTGCTCGTCGAAGGCGAGCTTCGACTGTATTGGCTAGGTGATGGAGTTGAGTTGGCTCATCTTCCAATTCTGGCTCTCTCGACATAGTGGAGACTGCGCAGCTAGACTGTAGGGCCCGCTATACTCCTCGAAGTTCAGTCTCAATTCAATCATACATCTCCTCTTTCTTTGATTCTTGTTTGTCTGCTATTTCCAGTGAAGCATCTTGTAGGGATGCTATGAGGAAGTCAAAGTCATCAGAGGTGAGAACAGTTTGCATCTTGGTCATGGTGGCCTTCGATTTCTTTCGGGAGGAAGGTTTTAGAGGAGAACCTTTCCTCTTCTTCAGAGGATCAACCTCGTCTCCTTTATTCTGTTCAACTTATTTTTCATCTAAATCTTCACCATCACATCATTTCTCTAGTGATATGGAAGCAGTATTCACGAATGCACTATCTAATTGTTGGACCTCTTCGGTCTTCTTTGTCCTGCTAGCTCCGGGTGTATCCTGCACAGTTTCTGGGCTGTCAATGTCAGATATCTCTATAGGGTCTGTTGGAATAAGGAGGTCTGCCGACCAGTCCTTTGTGATCTCCTCCAAGTCCTCCTCCATCAGCTTGTAGTAGGACTGAAGCTGTTGCTTGTTTTTGTTGGAGCACGCTGTGATGTAAATAAAATGTCGATTTGCACTGAACTTCATCAAAGGTATGAACTGGTGTAGATTGTTTGGAGTCATGCGAGGCTCGGAATGTATGGATATCTTCAAATGATTCTAGTAGGTATGAAAAAGAACATTTGACTGCCACTGTTTATTCATATCGCTTGAATACCATAGTGTACTGAACTTCGCGGCCAGTGGTTCAAATGGATCAATGTACGTGAAGGTTGTACTTTCCGACATCTTCTAGGCAATAAAATCTATAAGGATCAAGAGCCATCTGAAATGAAATTCATATCCTTGATCCTTTGCTTCTCTGCAGTCGAGTTCCAACTGGTTCACTAGGTACTTCACCCAGTTCATCTGAAGGCCTTCCGCGCACTTCCCTGCGAGGTCGATTACAAAACCGGTGACTTGGGTAGGTCAGTTCTTTCACACTAACTTCCTTGCAATGAACTGACAGGCGAGGCACACTGTGCCACTCTGGATAGAAGCTACCTTCTAGACTCGCATTCCCTTCTCGACATCGCCATAAGTATCCTTGATATTCTGGGCTAGAGTGCGATCTATGGATTTTCCTGGGTAAAACTCTTGTGGATCAAGTCCTTGCATACTCAACCCTCTGATTCGATTGATCATCGTCATATCAAATATTATACGGAAATTTAACCACAAATATTCGCCATGGTTACAAGACAACAACATCTTGACACATGCATTCACCTCCTAGTGTCTTCCGAAGTGGGGAATCTTCATGACGTTCCATAGGGTGGATTGTGTGAGGTTCATAGTCCGTGACTGGGGGATTATCCTTGAATTATTCCCCTTAGTTCTGGTCAGGTACTTATGTGGGGCGAGCATGTTATAGACTTTGTGATATTCGAGTTTGAAGTCGCTAAACTTTAATGCTGCAATATTATCTTGGTCTGCTTGACTGTGCGTATCCCCTTCGGGAGGTACACCGTAACAAGGGTGTATTCAAGATATCTAGGCACACTATCTCGATTTACTGCGCTGCTCAGAGGTGGTATATAGGTGGGTAATATGGTTGGGATCAATTTGGCATTCGCTAGATCATCCCTGTGCTTGGCTTGTTTTTCATCTGATGGCTGAGATGGTCTGGCTCCACGAGTAGTGGACAGAGAGGCTGGCAGTCCTCTCGTCGATGATGCTTGTACACCTATAGACATCTACATGACTCTTTCAGTCATGAGGTCGATCAAAACTTCTTCAACAACTTTCTCTATAACGCTCAATTCGATCGACATACATGCTTAGGGTTAACAATCTCAGGTTCAGAAGGTAACTTAGACACAGTAATGGGATAGAGAGAAAGAGCGCGATGATCATTGTGAAAAATCAACTTAGTCTGCGGGCTCAAACTCTTAGTTGGAAAAAGTGTTCTCGGTGCATTGCACGATGGGATAAATAGGTAACTCGACAATAGGTCGCTTGCAACGGGTATGAAACCTTCATTAAATCTGTTCTGTCCATTATGGCGCAGTCCCAATGGTCGGATGGCGAGATTTTTGTCCATATATGTATTTCTACTCGTTCAGAGCATTGGTCTAACTGTTATAATGTCCCCAACGACTATATTTCTTCTCCATGGTGAAGTGCCATGTGTCACTGTTCTGATATCCCGACGAAGCTCCAATTTTGCAAATTGTCCTTCTGTGAGGTTCCCTCTAGAACCTTCTGCAACTTATCGATCTTAGCTCTCTTCTTACTTAGATTTCTATCCTTCTTCCTAGTGAGCTTCGTCTCGGTAGGTATTTTTCCATTATGATTCTTATCTTCTTGTGGCATAGGTACTTTGCATTGTTGAGATTATTTCCTAAGATTCGAGGGTGATCCTTCTTCTTTATCTGAATGGGTACTTCAATCTTCTGTGGGTCTTCCAGTGTTCTTGCAACTTCGACATCTAGGTCTCTGGTGTTAAATAACTTCGATTTGTTCTTCTATTCTTCAATCAAGTGTGCGATCCTTCTAGTCATGAATTCTTTTAACTCTTTCTTCTGTTGTTCTAAAACTTCCTCTTCTTCTTGCCTTCTGGCCTGATCTCTTTCAATCCAAGGTTTTCCTAGTAGCATGGTAAATGGGGCACTTTTCTCAATAAATTTAATAATCTCAAAATCTTCCTCTGTAGAAGTTCCATTGGCATTCATAGGTATTCGGGTGAGATTTCCACATAGGTTTATCGACTTTATATTCCCAAGTTCTCTCTATTATTATATTCACCTGTTTTTCCTCATCTAGAACACAGTCAATGTCAAAGTCTCCTATTCTTGCTTGAAGGCATTCTTTTTCTTTGAAGATCTCTGATAATCGAACATGTCGGTGGTCATTCAGGGTTTCTTTCATCTGTAACATTACTTTCTCTGATTCTTTCTGGGATTCTGTCATAGTCTTAGTTTCTAGATCTGCCTTAGGGTTTTCTTGTCTCATGTTCATTTATTCAAGCTTAACAATCATTCTAGGAAAATCCAATACTTCATGGTCCATAGATTTGCAACAAAGACAACTGGGTCATCTCCCAGGGCATTCCTTAGCAATATGTCCCGGTTTTTTGCAACTATAACAGAGGGTTAATCCTCTCTTTATTTTAAATGATCCCTATCCTTTCTTGTACTACGCTAGGATCATGGTAGCTAACCTGCAAACATTTCTTTATAGGGTCCTGCATACACTTATTAGTCCAAAAATTCTTTCTATGCATAGGTATAACATATTTGTCACTATTCTTATCAGATCTACTCATATCAAATCTTCTTTCATCTATTAATACCCTAGTTTTCAAGCTAGGATAGAATCTATCAAACATACCTAGATTCATACTATTGAAACAAAAATTTCCACTTATCTTACTTCTACAGAGCACAAAGCTTTCAGATCTAGAAATTTTCAATATTCTTACCTTTATCAGAGTACAAAGCTTTCAGATCTAGAACTTTTTAATATTCTTACCTTTATCAGAGCACAAAGCTTTTAGATCTTTTCTCTTTTAATAAAAAATTCTCACTTTTGCCTTTATCAGAGCACAAAGCTTTCATATATTACCTCTTTTCTTCAGACTAGACTTCTTTTCCTGGCACAGAGCTTGTCAAGCTAAGTAGAGTACTGTGCACTAGAGCAACAGATCTACAGACAGGTCTTTCACAATTTCAGGTTGGATCTTTGCTCAAAGCTTCTTCTTCCTCAGTACCCAACAATCACAATTTTAGGTCTCAACAACGGAGCCATTTGTTGGCATAGGGGCAGACCTAGGGTTCAACGCTACAACAACGCACCAACAAAACCCTAACTACCGACCCTTTCAGAAACAGCTAAGAAGTAGATGAAGTCTCACCCGAGGTAGAGGCAAGGGTGGTTGTAGGACTTAGGTGTCTGCAACCTTAGCTAGGACACAGATCTGTGATTATAATACTTAATAGAGCACTTAGCACCGTTAGTTCATCATTATTTAACCATTATCTACTTCGCGGATAAAATAGAGCATCACAACATTCACCTAGATCTAATGCATCTAAGCACTTAGAATAAATAAATGGATCATACCTCACATATTCAAGCACTAAGCACATTCACTTATATCAGATCTAACATCCAGATTCATCATAAGAACAAAGCATAAATAGATCTATCTATCTATATATATCAAACACTTAGCAAATAACACATAAATATACCAACACATCGCATAAAGTAGAATAACACAGTATTTACATGGTTCACCCACACCCTGGGGCTACGTCCACTAACTCTTCTTCTTTATTAGCTTCAATAAGTCATCTACATGCACAGAGCCACAAAAACCCTACTCCGCATAGGACAGGAGATCTGTGCACACCTCGCCAGATCCTCCTTTCCGAGCTAGGTCTAGCACAAATCATTTCATAGTCTGTTACAACCACTTGCACTTAGCTCTACAAGTTTCTCACAATATGAACAAAGCATCTACAAACCATAATTGCACTTAGCACTTAGCTTATTGACCTCTCTACTTATGTCACCTAGCTACTTATTTATACTTTACAAAATAGGCCTAAACATGGGTAAACCCATGGGCCAACATCCCATACCCATTACATATTCCCAAATCCCAAAAAGGACCCAAAAAGGACCCAAAAAGGGGCCGAGATCCCGTGATCTCTGCTTCGTCTTGCGCTCCGTCTTTGACAGGCTGTCGAAGTCCCAAAATAGGTCAAACTTGACCAAGGATCTCCCAAAACTTGGTCAAGGGACAAACATACCTTACACTCTTCCCCATGAGGAGTTGAATATGTTCAGAAGAATCACAAGAGCTTATGCCTGACAAATTGGAGCATTACCTTTAGATCCTTTACTTCCACGTAGAAGACAAGTAAGCAGAACAGTCGTTGACACCCCTGAACAAGTTTTTGTTCACACAGTAGAAGAAATGATAGATTTTTCCCTTACTGAGATTGAACAACCCTTAATCTGATACTTGAAACACCAACTTGTAAATACTCTTAACTTGAAAATTTTGAATATGACGATGAAGGGTCTAACTCGGATCGCTCAGCTTATGAATCAGAAGACATGGAGGATAACGATGATAACAATGAAGAAAGGGGAATTTGAACTCAATATAATCAACCATGGTTGGCCAGAGATGCTTTGGCATTCCTAGGATGAGTGCATAACCTACCCCGACATCCATAAAAATTACTCCCAAAATTTGACCTCGAAACCTTTGGATTGCCCGAGGACCATATCAAGAAGTTCATATTAGCTATAATATTGATGAACGTGCAACATGAAGATGTAGTGTGTATTATTTTTCCCTATACCTTTGAGAATTCATCCTCGAATTGGTATTTTAACCTGCCAGTTGGATCCATAACTAGCTGGACGAAGTTTCAAAAGGATTTCTTAGACAAATTTTCGGAAGAAACCACCACATGAGATTTAATGGATGACCTTTTCTCCACCACTATGAGTCCAAAAGAGAAGGTTAAATATTTCAACTGAAGATTTACCACTATCCTGAACAAATTTCAACCCCAAAATAAACCTACCCGGGAGTTGCAAATTGAAGTATATGCTTCTCCCAACTTCTATCTCCATGTTTGTAAAAAGGGCTTCCAAACATACCCTGACCGAAAATTTCAAGGAAGCTAAAATGATTGAATTCCAAATGAAAGGATGCAAAGAAGGTCAAATCTCATTGATAAAAAAAGAAACCCACCCTCTACCTAAGAGAGGACTTTTGTTAACAAGAACCCCGATAAAACAAATAGAACTAGGTCCTAATAAAGAAGGAGGAGATCTAGAAAACCTGCAACAAATGATAAAAAAACTCTCCAATGAGATCGTAGATATGAAAATGAGTGTTGGGAAGGGAAACCAAAATCAACGACCTTATAAAACCTTTTTAAAAATAAATCCACCTTTCAAATCTATAGAACCTCCTCCAGCTAACCTAAACATCGACTTAGGGACTGTAGGATATGAATCTTTCTGCACATACCACCAAGAGAATCATTTAGAAAGTGGATGCCCCCAATGGGTCCATGCTATGAATTTAATAGTTAACCAATTCCTAGATGAATGGTCCCTAACCGAACAACCAAGTGGCTCAACAATAAAATCCATCGATCAAGAAAGTCAAGAGCCACTGGAAGAGACAACCATGCTGTTATGGGATTCCAACCACCCGATTCATTTCAACGACGTCGCTGAAGTGCAAGAACCTCCCGCTAAATTTATATCTATACAAACACGAGGTAGAAGCCAACCTGTCCAAACTAATCCCACCACTACTCAGTTATCTGGAGGGAATCAAGCGACTGATCGCCCAAAACCCCTATTTTCTTCTCAAAATAATCCCACAAACATACACACACATGGAGTTCCTAAGCTAGACTATAATGTGGTAGAAGACTTGAAGAAGATGAAGGCTAATGTTTCTATCATGGATATGTGTAGGATCCCTCAAGAAAAGGATATCCAGTTACAGGCCTTAAAATCAATAAAATCCCCTATCACAAGCACTGAACTAGGTGAGGTCCCATCTCCCATAGATTTAACAAATAAACCAAGTGTGAATGCTTTCTCTTTAGAGAAAATAGGAAAGCCTTTTGTTCCTCCTTTCCTTTTAACACTTGAAGTCTTTAAAATAAAACTACATAATTTCCTAGTCGATTCAGGGGCATCTTCCAATGTCATGCCATTGTCAATCTGCAAGAAATTGAATGCAACCCTGCTCAAAAGTGATAAACACATTATACAAATAGATAAGACTAAGGTGAAGGTTATTGGGGAACTTAAATATGTCATGATCAAAATGGCTACACACCCAATTTTTTTTCAAGTAATTGACATAATTGTAGTAGACATCACAGAGGCCTATGGACTGTTACTTAGCTGAGATTGGTCCGAGAGATTAAATGGATACTTTAGTACTAACTGGGATCACCTCTAGTTTCCATTAAAGGGACATACAAACATGATTAGGATTGACAAATAAATATATATCAAACATATTTTCACTGAATTAGAGACTCCAAACGAACCCTCGTCGGTAGATTTCCCTGTCTTAGGAAACTACTCCTACAATTATGATTTCGACAATTTCGCCCCTCTCTCATCTAATGTACCTCTCACTCAAAAATCCGAAATGACCTTTCAATTAAACCTACTGGAAGCCTCAAAATAAATCATCTTCTGTTAGGATTCTCCCTCAGAAGTAGCAGACAAGGAAGATGAAAGTGAGAAAATATCTAGGCATGAAGAAGTTACTAATTTTTCCTCACAAGTTTGGACACTCTACTTTGATGGTTCTAAATCACAAGAGGGTTCGGGAGTAGGATGTATCCCAATTGACCCAAAGGGAAACAAAACTTCTTATTCTGCAGATTAGAATTTGAATTCACTAACAACATTGTTGAATATGAAGCTCTAGTCCAGGGACTAAACAAGGCCATAGACTTAAACGTCAAAGAATTGAAAGTTTTTGGAGACTTAGAAATTATCGTTAGACAAGTAAATAATACCATTCATTGCAATTCACCTCACTTGAGGAACTACCAAAAAAAAGTACATAGGCTAATAGACAATTTTGAGGCCTTCAACATTACCATTGTTCCCAAGAAAAAGAATAGTCTTAGTGATTCTTTGGCCACCATAGCCTCAAGATTATCTCCTTTAGAAGACTATGAAGCCTCAAGGTTTTTCGTGGAATTTCTCTACATACCGTCAGTGCCTAACAACATTTATAACTGGAAAGTCTTTGAAGGCGATGAACATATTGTAGATTTCTTGACTAACCAGGAGAATTTTAAGGATTTGGCCATTGATGATGAAATATTCCAACAACTACTCACATAATTGAATCTCCACGAACAGAAAAGGGGCATATATCACCCCAATGAAAAACCAAAGTTTCACACAATACCAAAAGGAGTGGCCAATCTGGAGAACCTTTTCGACCTAAGAGAAAGATTTAAAGGGATGAAAAATGCAAAAACAGGGAGCTCATGCACTATATAAGAAACTATAAACCTAGGCACCCTTGAGAACCCCAAGGATGTCAACCTGGGTAAGGAAGTATCCAAAGAAGACATGAAGGCTTATCTTAAAATGTTTAAAGAATATCAAGATGTCTTTTCTTGGTCCTACCAAGAATTGAAAACGTATGATACTTGCATTATCCAACATACAATCCCATTAAAATATGGAATAAAACCCTTCCAACAGAATCTTAGAAAGTACCACCCATGTCTGGAACCCCTAATGTATCAAGAGTTGAAAAAAATTATTAGATGCTAGGATTATCTTTCAGGTAAGACATTCTACATGGGTAGCCAATCTGGTGCCTGTTATAAAGAAGTATGGGGAAATTTGTTTGTGTGTGGTTTTTAGAAACCTTAACAGAGCATTAAAAAAAGATAACTACCCAGTACCACCCATGGAACAACTCTTGCAGACAATATCTGGCTATGAAATTTTTTCGCTCCTATATGGTTTTTTGGGATACAACTAGGTCTTGGTTTCAGAATATGATCGATTAAAGACTACCTTTCGAACCAAGTGGGGGACCGTTGCTTATAAATGCATGCCTTTTGGTTTGACCAACGCAAGGGAAAATTTTCAGAGGGAAATGGATGTAACTTTTCGAGGATTGATTAACAAATGTGTGTTAGTCTATTTAGATGATGTAACAATATACTCAAAAAATAAGGAAGACCACATTCAACATCTAACTCAAATCTTTGAAAGGTGTAGGAAGTATGGAATATATTTGAACCCTAAGAAGATCATCTTTGGTGTAGAGGAAGGAAAATGATTAGGTCATATCATCTCTCGAGAAGGAATCAACATCGACCCTTAGCAGATCAAAGCGATAGCTCAACTTCCTTTGCCTCACAATAAAAAGGCCATGCAATCTTTTTTTGGGAAAACCAACTTTCTGAGAAAATTTACTCATGACTTCGCTGAAACTGTTAAACCTTTACAAAAAATGATTCACAAATATGCAAAGTTTAAATGGGATGAAGAAAGGAGAGGAGATTTCAATAACATCAAAACTGCCATCTCCCAAGCACCAGGGCTATGAAGCCCTGACTTTGGCAAAGATTTTTTCCTTTATACGTTTTCTTTTGACCAATCCTTGGCTGCAGTACTTACCCAAAAGGATGATGAGAACAATGAAGCAACAATGTCCTTTATGAGCACCAACCTCCAAGGAGATGAACCAAACTACCCTTCTATAGACAAACAAGCTTACACAGTATATAAAGCAGTCAAGCATTTTAGATCCTATATCCTGAAAAATCACATTAAGGTCATGGTACCAAATCCAATGGTCCGGTATCTATTCACTCAACATGAGATGTGAGAAAAGAGGGGAAATTGGATGACAATCATTCAAGAATTTTATCTAGACATAAATCGGCCAAAATAGTCAAAGAACAAGGATTGTGTAAATTGGCGACTGAGGCCCAAGATCCGATCAACAAGGAAGACCTCAGTTGGGAAAATGAACTATCATTATGGTGCGAAGAAGCCTTATACATACCTCCCGAGCAAGAATCATGTTATGGAAACTTGTTTTATCTCTTGCATCATGGAACTTGTCCAGAAAACCTAAACCCTAGAGAAAGGAGAGCCCTCAGGTTAAAATCCTCTCAATATCACCTCATAAATTCCGTGCTTTTCCACGTGAACTACGATGGAGTACTCCTTAGATGTCTTGAACATAATGATGTAGAAAATGTACTCAAAGAACTCCATGGAAACCCAACAAACAGACATTTTGCAGGAGAAACCATGACTCACAAAATATTAAGGGCTAGTTATTAATGGCCCAATTTGTTAAGAGATGCTCATGCATATGCCAGGAAATGTAAATCTTTTCAAATGAGCGCCGGTAGGGAAAAGAGACCAACCATTCCACTCTAGCCAGTGACCATATCCAAACCTTTTGAGCAATGTGGAATAGATGTCATTGGAGAAATTACTCCAAATTCTTCGAAACAACATAAGTATATCTTGAATGCAACATATTATTTCACAAGGTGGACATAAGCTATCTCTCTCACGAACATTAATGAAAAGGTAGTGATCCAATTTTTAGAACAACATCTAATAAAAAGGTTTGGGATGCCTTCCATCCTTGTTTTTAAAAATGTTGCCTATTTTTCTTCCACACGCTTGGCATAATTCACCATCGATAAAGGGATCATAATAAGATATTCTACAAACTATTATCCGCAAGGGAATGGAGTAGTAGAGTCAACTAATAAAAATCTGGTGTGAATTTTAAAAAGGATAGTTGTTGATAATCAAAGAAATTTGCATAATTTACTTCATAATGCTCTCTGGGATGATATAGTGACACCTAAAGAAGCCATAGGAAAATCTCCATAATTTCTGGTATATGGGCAAGAATCCATTCTCCCAAATAGATTGTACCTTCCATCTTTACAACTTGCCCATGCATCAAGAGGTCAGCCCTCATCCTCTCTAGAGAAAATGATTGATACCCTTCTCATGTTGGATGAAGAAAGGGAAAAGGATAAAGTTAAATTCATCTCTCATAAGCAAGTAGTTAAAATATGGTTCGACAAACATAAGGACAAAAAAAAAAGTTTTGAAGTAGGATACCTAGTCTTAAAGTGGGATAAAGCAAATGAGTCCAAAGGAAAATACTAAAATTTCCAAAATCTATGGCTCAGACCTTTTCAGGTGGCCGAGAAGATAGAAGCAGGAACATACTGGTTGCAAAATCTGAGGGGTGAGTCTGAAACCCTCTTGGTAAACAACCAGGCCCTAAAACAATACTTCTCCTAAAAAAAATGTCTTTTGATGTTTTGTTTGAGTTTATTTTTCTTTTTAGCGTAGATTTTGATCAAACTAAGTGTGTGGGTTTAGCAGAGACTGGTTGCAAATACCTTTTATTTTGTTTGTTTTGAATGTTATTTTCTTTAATTAAGTTGTTTTTTGTAAAGCAATGGTTGATTTTAATAAATATAGCAAAACAAACTCTTCTTCTGACCCACACTGGCATGCAAAATAAGAGACACTGAGCAAACACAATCTTTCAAAGAATATCTTCATCTTTCCTTTGCAAGTGTACTACCTTCGTAAGTGATGAAATAGTTTCCCGATGGTATGGTAAATCTGAAAGGAAATGATGGATAGTTGGAAAGTATCACATGTACTTCTAGACAAAGCTAGGAAAGGATTCACCTTAATAGTTTCACCTTGCCAATAACAAATGTCCTCCTCTCCGACTCACTCATGACATTTCTTCCAGAAGAAAATGATATATATTAAAAGGAGTGCAAAGTCCGAGAGGGTATGGAGATAACTTCACCGGGGCTATGGACGCTCACTGGCAGTAGATCAAGGTTTGTGATGTCAGGGTGACTCCACCAGGGCTATGGACACTGTAGCAACGAAATAATAATAACTGAAAAATGGCCTCAAGCCAGTGGATTCCTTTCCCGAATCTTGACAAAGAAGGGCATGGGCCACGTTAAAAAGGAATGTAGGTGGAAAAAGGGATGAAATCCATAGGTGGATCTAGATTCAAGAACCTTGGAAGTTGTGTACACATTGATAGGAAAGGATCTGTTGAAGGCAAAGCCAGATGGTTTCTCAATCATATTTTTTCACCAGCTAAGACCAAAGGAAGGAGCACAGATTCTATTTTCACCCAGAGAATCACCATTTGTTGAACACTCAACACACCCTAAAAGTATTTGTGAAATATTTCTCTTTTTGGGTACCGCTTTTCATTTTTCTAAGTCAGAGTTTGTATCGTGGATGAATGAATTTTCTTTCTTTTATGTCATTAAATATTATCATCGACCATTTTGTTTGGTTTTGATGGATTGATTTTTTCTAAGTAACAATGCATGATAGGCCCGAAAGGTTCATGGTGTAAAAATTTTAACAATCTTCGATCGATGAAATTTGGCTTATATGATAGTCTTTTAACATCACCAATACCCTTTGGCGTCGACGAGTTTTGAGAGGTAAATCACAAACAAAAGAATTTGCCATTACCAATTGCCGATCACCGACACATATTCGGTGTCGGAAGAATTCGAGAGACGAAACTATGGAAAATTTCACTTTAAACACTTCGCCGATCGCCGATTGCCGATCATCATTATGACGTCGGAAAAACATAGTGCATAAACAAAACTTATGTCTAAAGGAAATCACCGATGCCGAAGAAATGTTTCCCACGAAAAGGTCAAAATCAACCGCCACGTGTCTTTGCTGTGTAAATAGTTCATACAATGAAACTCTCTTTCCCTACGTCATCTCTTGATCTTTCCCGTGTCATGCCCACATCTCGAAGTCAAAATTTCCATGTCATCACTATACATAGTTTTGGGTTGGTATCAGAGATTTTGGCTAAAGGTATTAATGAATTTTCTTTAAGAAAAGTGTCGCCACCGATCCACTCATTTGCTATCGACAGACTGATAGGACATCATACGATGGGGGTTTTCATTGAACCTTCCACATTCTACATCGGTGATCTTGAACGCCCTACGCTTTGTTTCCATTTCAAGCCCCTTCCTTTTTCCCTCGACGCCGATCATACTAGTGTTGAAAATATGAGAAAGGTCGATAGTTTGATGGGATACTTTCGACAGGGATAAGATCAAATTTTGTTATTTAAGAGGACAATTAATGTTTCAATCAACCCACGTTACTATCCCCCGCACTGACCTGATAGTAGAAGTTTGAATCTTCCAATGAACTACGAAGTAACCTGCTCCTGTTCCACCAATTTTCATTGCATTTAATCCCGAGCATGGTTTAGATTTAGTGATGGATTGTGCAGGGCACATTTACAACCATGAATTTAAGAATTGATGCGACAAGGTAAGTATGCTCTCCGTTTAAATTACAAAGACATATTCAAATGCACCATTTTGTGCACAAATATTTTATTCCCCAGAGTAGTCAAAGGAGTGAGAGACCATGTTGAGGATCTTACAACCGATCTTTAACTCTAAACTAGGTTAATATTTTTCTAGGAAGAGGTATGCATTTTCTTCATCATTTCTACATTTGAAATTGCATCCATAATACTTTTAGAGGTGGGTATCTCACTCTATATGTTTGCAGAAAATGCCTCCAAGAAATCCGACAACTAGGCGCTCACCAAAGACACCCAAATTAAAGGAAGCATAAGTCGGGGAAGGATCTACATCGAGTTCTGCAAGGGAGTTGGATTTCGCCTCAAATATGGAATCAATTATCCACACATCCACCAAGAAGAAATTTTTCCAGCCTCCAACATTCAGTGACATAGAAACGACCACATGGTCTAAAGTGGTGCTCTTGCATTGGGGTGACCTGTACAACAAAATTAGTTAGGAGGACTAGCATGAGTTCACACCTCATAGCAATCCAGATGTCTGAATAGTGGATGATGAGGTGTTTCCAAACATTCATAGGTCAAATCTGCTTTGGTGGCTTGCCGAACCCCATTTCTGTCCTGCATCGAGACCTTGGGATGGATAATTGACCATGCCGACACAGTAAAGTGCACCATCAACAATAAACAAGGCGAGTGTGTTGGTATTTTCCTTTCGACGGAGGTACATAAATACAACAAACTTGGAGACCCAGTGGAAAGGCTAAACACATACTTCGTAGTCAAGTTCTACAAGATTCATGATACTATTCGATTGCTAGCCTCGTGGTGGAAAGAAGACAAGAAATTAAAAAATAGGAGCATTGGATGGTACAACATAGTAAATCTCCAAGAGCCATGCATGTCTCTGATGGCGTTAATCTATCAATTATATGGAGAAAATGATTGCTCCAAATTTTCAGATGCATGGATGCCCTTAGAATACACCATTCAAATTTTGAGGAGCAACTTCAATTTAGGATCCATTATATCCAAGCAGCTCAGTATAAATCTCTCACAGGCTCATACACCAAAGGAAGGAGAGGTTCTAACCTTATACATGGCATCCTACTTGCTGGATGTAATTTGCACAAGGAACATTTTTGTAGGTATGAATTTGAGCTGGCATATTTCAGAATTGCCTATACATGTCTATTTCAACATATTGTGGGAACATAGATACAAGAGATCATATGCTTTAATATGTGATGATTTCCTATCCAGGGTATACTTCCTCATCTTTAGAAAAGAGTGCCCTCAACTTTTGGTGGCGGAAAAGAAGATGATAGAAAAATTTGGCCACTGGTACTTTGAAGAAACTAACACTTCTATTAGAGTGTTCGGAGCTACCGACACACCCCACCTTCTCCTTGTTCATGTCCTGGATCACCTCATTTTGGGGGAGATATACTACTAGACCATATTGTAAGGCCAATGCCTCCCTGGTCAAAGAAAATAAGAGATATTTCATTCCCTATGGTTTCCACATAGGATTTTACATGGTCAAAGACATTGCGCATGCGAAACATGAGGGATTGAATCAAATCGAGTAATAATTTCATATAGGTCACTTTCGCAAGCATGATCCCAAGGGCTTAGTTCCCCAACACGCGACGTATGTATCCTCCTATTGGCCGTATGATCATGACAATTTTTAAGATGAAATATTCACTGAAGGCGCATAGGACTGAGAGGACGTACTATAAAGAAGGGCCAACCCGAGTATGACTAAGTTCAAAGCGATGTCCCTGGATGAGTAGGTTGAGACAATAGAGAAGACAACTCAAGAATCTCTTAGGGTAAGAGACGAAAGCAGAACAATAGAAGAAACAAAGGCATGAAGGATGGGAATGATATTACTGGAAGATGCCCAAAGATCCATACAAAGGGAAGAACAAGATTCCCCACTTAACACTTTGATTGAACCGCTAAGGATTACCTCGATCAACACTAGTGACAAGTAGGTAGAGCCGAATGGATCAAGTTCTGATCCACCAACATAAATTTCTGATCAAGAAGAAACTGTCCAGGTGAGATCCCCGATAACAACTATAGTTCAACAAAGGCCAACAGGAGTATCAAGTGGGACAGGCGTGCCAAACATTCTTGTGGACTTAATCACTATATATGATGATGATGAAGGCTCATAGGTTTCACACATATCTTTGGTTTTAATCACCCAGGAGGAAAGCCCAGGCGAAGTATCTTCTCTGGCTCTTGATGAAATTGTACCGAAACCTTGGGAGGGTGGCCAGGATGCCATAATCACTATTGATGCTAGATTTCTCAGTTCATTGGAATCACAACCGACATGAGAGAATCGACAACATGGTGCCAGCTCCAAAGATGACATGGACATGGGTGAATAAGGAGGAACAATGAAGCTACCAAAAATTGACACCCCACCAGCCGAACCTTCAATTGGTATTGAGCTTCCGCCTACTCCCTCATATAGAGTGAAAACACAATTGATATTTGAAACTAGGCAGGATGACTAGCCTACATAACATCTAGGATGACCATCCGAGTGGGCCCAAACTTGAAACAAAACAAGAACCAACACATGAAGAAACCATATAGCATCTCTACACACCAGGAAGCCTTAGAAAAACATTGTCCTAGGGAGATAAGAAAATTCCAGAGCCTGTAGATGAAATCATCGATGTGTAGACCATTGCTTATGACAAGAAGATAAAATCCATGATGAAAAGAATGATTGAGAAAATAAAAATCACCTTGGATAGCACTATGTTCATAACCACAGAAGAAACATTATTTGATACAGAGCATGATAATATGACCGAACTCATTGGAGCTGGAATGGCCATAACGGATGCCACACTTGATAGAGCAAAGAAAGATGAAGAGGAGGCAACCGCCATGAGAAAATAATTGGACCATCTTTGTCATAAAGCCGAGTATTGCTAGAACTTGACATAGGCGGTGGTACTTTTAAAGAGCGAGTTTTGAGAAATGTATAGGAAATTTAGAAGAGAAAGAGACCTCTTCACCGCTCAAATAGTTGATCTTCAAGAATATACTTTAGTGGGGATGGCGACCTGCAAATATATGGAATGATGGTTCGAAAAGTCACATCATGCCTTAAAACGAATTGACTACATTAGTGAAATACAAAAGGGTTGTGATTCAGAGGAGCTTGGTATCTGAGTGTTTATGTAAAGTAGCATCACTCAAATACAAAAAGCAACCGAACATTGGGTGTTCATGGTCCAAGAGCCTCAGCGAAAAATGCAAGAAAGGGTGGCAGAATGCGAGAAAATCCGGGAGAAAATAACCTTGGAAATGAAGGGCATTAATTTTCCAGAGTTTGGTCCACCGGAGGATTTCACCGACTTACAAGATATTGATAAACATCATGAAGAGAAATAACTAGCACGGGAAACAAATATTTCACAGACTTCAAGCATGATCCCGTGTCTAGCGAGGAAGTTCATGGAACCCCCGATCAAATCTATGGCAATCTTACATCGCTTAAGTGTCAAATTGATCAAGTACAAGGAACATGCAATAGATATAAAGGAATTCCTCACCTCCCCAATGGATTAGCATAGGTTCCCATATGCAAACACATGCGAAAGCCTCTTCTTCTAGTGGTCAGAATATGATATAAATAATCCACTGTAGTGAAAGGATCAGATGATCTTAGGAGAACAAAGAGATAAAATCTTCCACGTGTCATTTTGTTTCACTTAACACGACTTTTATTAGTGATTTTTAGCTTAGTGATTCTTTATAAATAGGGATATCAACCTTGTGTTTGAGGGTCAATGGTTTTGGAGAGAAATACTTTTCTGAAATTTTGTAATAGAACTATTTCTGTGCAAGTTTGTTTTAATTAATAAGTTTTGTTTAGAACCAAAGACACTTCTATCATCTAAGGTGTGAATATGTTTGGATCGAGGGGGATTATCATTGTCTTCGGATTCAATATTTTCTACTTTGTTGAGTAAGAGTTGTTGTACCTGTATTTAAAGTTACCTTATGATGTTGTAACAGTTTTTTAATTCTAATTGGTGACTAGAAATCGATTGTGTTAACTTGTGATTGATAATAGAGTATTGGAAATTACTTTTTTTGCACTAGCTTCTTATCACATGTATGTTTCTTTTCTTTAACTGTGATCTTAGACGATGTTGAATGTCCACTAATTAAAATGGTATTAATGCTAGTTTGAAGTTGTTTAGATATTCTTCATTTTCATGCTAGGGTAAAGGTTATCCTAAACCCAACCTTCCCCCAAAACACATAGTTAGCTTCTCTTTGTCATCTAGTCTAGAGTTTTATCTTCCTTTTGTTTTAGCGTTAGAAAAAGTACAAAAAAAAATAACTTCCTGGCATGAGGAGAAGGCTTAATATAAAAGACATATCTTTCAATCACAATTAAAGACCATCACTAAACCCAGCCAGATCGTGAATCTGGATAACCTTACCACTCATCAAATGTTTACGAGTCTAATTAGGCCTCTTAGGCAGGTTTAATTCCTATTGTTGAGTTAAAGGGATATCAGACCCCTCAACACCTTGTACAATATTTTACTGCAAATATATTTTAAATAAAAGAATAGAAAAGATAAAATGGCAAATACACACATTACATAGAGATTTTTCCCATGGAAACCCAAACCGAGAAAACCAACATATTCTATATTCATTCACAGTGATACATTGTTTACAATACAATATACATATAGGAGCTAGTAGAATCCAAAACCATAACCTAATGACCTGTATTAGTGAAAAATCCTAATTCCTTAACTGGAAATAGAAAACCATCGGCAAAAACCATGTGTCGAAAAACCTCCCAACAATGGACATGAAAATCGAGGTGACACAAAAAACGAGGCAAAAACGCGACACTTTTCCTGAGGTAAAATAGTTTTCTCAGGGGTGTTGCCCCCGAACCCTAGCCCCCCTGTGACCCCTGAAGGGGGGGCCTAGCGCCCCCCCTCAAACCTTCCTGCACGCCTGCCACAACGTAGTAGACACTAAATCTAGTCATGAATATAACACATACCGAACATTCTCCCACTTATTGTTTTCTTTGCATACAGGGGGTTACAGGGTTACATAGTCAACAATCCAGGGCAACAATTCCCATGGATCCTCTACACCAACATAACTTCTCAGTTCTCATAGATTTTTTTAATGAATCTGCAACATTCTTCAAAGTGTCCACCTTCATCAACAACACTTTATTTTCTTCAACCATGTCTCTGACAAAGTGATATTGAATATCAATATGATTTGTCTTTGAATGATAAGTCGGGCTCTTCGCCACAAAAAATGCACTTTGAATGTCAAAATCTATCCTTACATCTTATTGTACCAACCTAATACCTGAACAAAATCTTTGTAACCATACTGCTTCCTTACTTTCATGAGTGGCTTCATGTATTCAACTTATGTAGTTGAAACTGCCACTATAGCTTGTCTTTTTCTCATCCAACTGATTTATCCTCCAAATAGGTTAAACACATACCCTCTTGTAGATCTCCTACTATCCAGATCTCTAGCTCAATATGCATCCACAAATCCATGTATGTTCAACACTCTGTCAAATCCTGATCTTCATTTGTAGCACAATCCATAGCTAGCAATGCCACACAAATCCCTGAAAACCCTTTTTACTGTTGTCCAATGCTCCTTCCCTGGTTTTGAAATATACCTTCTCAAAACTCCCATTACATGTACAATGTCCGGTCTAGCATAGACCATTTTATACATCAAACTGCCAACTGCACTCGCATATGGAACACAAACATACCCTCCTCCTCTTCCTATGTCTTGGGACACTGATCCACAAATAACTTTACATCAAT
>JASDQU010711532.1:10035-37638 GCA_032191745.1 Picea mariana
CTTCTTACATCTGCCTTATTCTATTTTATTGAAAGGCCTTATTAATATTGACCTTTATTACATCTGAATATATTGTTCTACCTATGTGTTGGTTAGGACCCTAACAGGAAGTGTGCTAGTGTGGAAACTCCCAAAGTCCTGAAGCCCGAAGAGTCGAAGTGGTGGGGAACGATGATGTCACCAGGAGGTGATGTGGACCCTGAAATTTCTGAAGTGACATGGCTTGCGGACATCATCGGGGATGGTGTGGACACATGGGATGTGTGCCATGTGTCAGTAATTTTTGAGCATGCGGATGATTGAAATGCCAGATAGGACGTGACACGTGTCACCCGCCTAGGAGGTCATGCAACCTTAGGATAAGGGGGTATGCATTAAGAAACAAAGGGAAGAGAAGAGGCAGTGCTCAAATCAATAAGCCCGTGGTTTTTCACATCTGATGATATGTAAATGGATTGAAGGAAGTGCCTCATAAAGATTTAATTCGACATAGAATTACCACTAGAATAATGCAGGGAATTGATAAAGGATCAAAATATGATCTATTTGTGAACTGAGAACACAATAGAAGCATGAGTAAGATATAATGATTTAATCCATGTATGTGATCAACTCATGAATACAAAAGAACCGACACACATTCATGATTAAAAAAGAGTTAATTCATATAAAAAGGAAAAATGATATTAATTTAAGAATAATATTATATCTTAAATGAAAAGGTACCTATAAATTTAATTGACAAATTTTGTATGATATGTATAGCTCTAACAAGATGGTTGCTTGCGGGTTTATCAGGATTAGAGGTATAGCCAGATGAATTCAAGAATAGGATCATATATTAGGTTCATGGAGGCATGACTTTTCTTACAAAATTTGAATGAGGTACTACAAAAGAAAGAATCCTCACATGGGACATGAAGCTAGCAAGTGAATAATGTCATTAATGGGAATAGAAAGAAAAATTAAGGCTCCATAGCCTTGAAGGTAGATATGTGTAGACAGTTGCAAGCTTGATTTGGAAGGAAACAAAGATCTTAAGAGGTGGTATGTGAATAATCTCTATGTGTCAAGCATAGGAGTTACAGGGAAGGATTTGTTATATATGACTTATCTATTGTCTAAAAGCTTATTTCAAAGTTCACAGTGGAAGCAAGATGCCAATGCAGAGGAATTGGAATGCTCTCTCACTTCAAAAGTGGCACTGAATGAAAATCGATTTCCATTGGGGAATGGTACTAGGTGGGAAAGAATGGCCAGGTGGAACGTGGCTGGAAAAGTGTTCAGACCTAGGGAACCATAGTGCAGATGAGAATAATGGGAGCATGCAAGGCATTAAGGATCTAAAGTAATTCAAGAACAACCAACTACAACAAAAATAGATAAATAAATAAGTGAATTGAAACATAAATGCACTAGAGTGCAAGAAGCATACAATGAAGTTAAATTGAATATGCATTAGTAGGCATGATAATAGTAAATGCTTGGTGCATATAGATGTGTAATTTTGCATATGTAAATTCTTGGATATGCATATAACATGTTGGTGAACTTAGAATATTTTGTTATTATGAAATAATGTTTGAGTGTGACTAAGGATGGATTATGTATTCAGGAAAAATGATACAGCGGGGTTAAATATGTGGATGTTGTTGTTGCTTATAATTTCCATCGAGGTGAAGACCCATGAGGATGGCAGGAATGGTGATCAAAATGATGAAGGGGGAAGTCTATGAGCTTCTACAAATATCAGTTGGTTAGACAACAACAATTAGGTTGGTAAAAACCAGGCAGGTATGCATTTAGTTTATGTCGATGCATACATGTTGAAGGGGATCGATGTAAGGATTCCCTCAATTAATTTTCAGTATTTAAATTGATATGTAATGCCCAATGGTCTAGAGTTTGTAAGTGTTGTTGATGTTAGAATTCACTTAGATAAAATGCCAACTGCATATTATGTTGTGATTGGTTATGGGATCATAACCAGGTAATTCAGGAGACATACTCCTTATATAACAATGAATATCCATAGAGCTAGTCATGTGTGAGACCATAATATGGTTGGATATGGAAGGGCTATAGCACTATGTGAGTGCTTGATGGTATCTACTGTATATATGATGTTTGGATTGCAACCTCTTTGCCAACACTGAAGAGAAATTAACGATTATATTCTTGGTGTTGTGTTTGGGTGGAAAAGGAAGGTAACCAAATAGTTAGGCAAGCAGTAGGAAGTGTTTGGATGATGTGTTGAATCGTTGGCCAGACCTTCCAACTCATCATGGTGGAATACATGACATAGTTATGTGGTGTTATGTAGTCCATGCATGGATGCATTGTGTAGTTGTGGCCATGGGTAATGGCACATTGATTTTTATCTTATTTATTGTGGCATTATGAAAAGTCTGTGTGATTGATAATATATGTGTATGTAATGATGAGTTCATTCCAATTGATAGTTGGATTAATAGAAGTAATTGAATTGTAGTTTTAAACAATTCTGAGAGCACTTTGTGATTTTGTTTTGAATCATTTCCATAAGAATATATGTCTTGTACGTGAGATAGTGGCAATTTGTTTGGCTAAGGAATGTTGAAATTGCAGGAGGAAAGAGGTTTGGTATATGGCAGTGTTGTAAGCCCATAAAGAAGACCAATGCATATTGTTGCAAGAATAAAATTGTTATGAGCAGAGCTCATGTCTATAAGTTTTATTTTTCCTATATAAAACAATTTTGGGAATTATGATTTGATAATTACTGACGAATTGTTTTGGCCGAATATAAATTGAAGAAATTGTAGGTAGATTGGTCTTGGATATGGCAGGGATGTAAGCCTATAAGGAAGACCAATATCTACAGCTGCAAAGCCAACCATTATGAGAAGAAAGATCATGCTTGGAAAATTTTGTTTTCCTATATAAAATAGATTTGAAATTTATATTTGAAATGGTTATAATGATATCTCATGATGATTGTATGTGTATAATACAGGTGAGATGTTGGATATGCAAGCTGGAAAGCATGGAAAAGGCTATTGTTGTGAAATGAGAACCCTGTGTCCCTAGAAAAATTTTTGTGCAAGAGAACCTTGGTCAGGCAAGATGGATCTCCTGAGGGACTACATAGCAAAAATGGGGATGCCTAAGCCTGGGTCTGGAAAGTGAATGACCACAAGGAAGAGGAGACTTTGATAGCTCTTGATTGGGTTCATGCACATAATGGGTATGTCAAGGAAAATGGTGAGCCAAGTTAACGAGACAGACATATGGATGCAGATCCATGAACCACACAAATAAGTATTGGATTGGATTATGAAAATTTACTCTTACAATATGAGAAAGAATGAGAATTTTATGCACAAATTTTGAACTGGCATGCTCGCTAATTTGAAATATTGTAGGAAAATGATGAATGTTGAAGGTCTAGAAAAGTACCAAGATATGAGAGAAAAGAAGGTGATGTTGGAGCAACTAAATGACAAAGGCATGGAAGGAAGAAAGTCCAATGGACTTGCTACAACTGGAGTTCTGGAACCCACAACTCTGAAACTTCCTGGCTGAGTGCACTGAAGCTATGGAGAAGTGGAACAGCCTGAGGGACTACATGGAAGAGAAAGGGGTTCATTTCTTTGGGTTGTGCAAGAGAGGTAAGGAGAGCTTGTTGGTTGGAACTGTTGCCAGAAATATAAATTATGAATATCATCATACATGTTTTGGGTCGGAATGCCTATGCATACATGTTTTAGGCCAGAGTGCCTATGTATATAAGATTGGGTTAGATTGCCTGTGTGAATTAAGGCCAGAGGACCTAAAATTGTAATGTTAATAAAATTGGAATGGTGTTGTGCACTAAGGACAGTGCCAAAATAAGGGGAGGGGGATGTAACATCCTGGTTCTAACCCTTATAAACTATAATGTATTATGTAAATATGACTTAGGTTGGTGAACCGATAAAGTTGAAAAGGGGCCAGAGTGCCTAGGAAATGTAACACTTCCTATACATTAATAAAATACACCGTTGGTGGTAAGACCGACAAGGAAAAAAGAGATAGGGGGCTATCATTCCACGAGAGAGGGGCCTTGAGGGGATAAGTCTTGATATTATTATTTTATTTACCCATAATTGATTTTATGGAGAAGAGGGCATTACATGAGCTTCTTGGGAGGGAGGCCATGTGGCTCTTGTCTTCATGTAATTATTTAAACATCCCTTGGGGAATGTTTTGGGGTTGTTCTTCCCTTGGTTCGTCCTCTTCTCACTAGTCCACTCATTCTTCTTCCTCTTCACTCACTATTGCTAGTTTGTGTGCTCTTGGGTTGAGCATGGAAATGAATGGCAGGAAGAGGAGAGCCATCGTTGAATGTTTGTAATGATTTACTGATCATTCCCGGAGGGAATGGATGCCTGTGTGCATGAACATGATGGAAGTTCAGATGGAACTACTCACAGCTGAGAGTCCTTGGAATTTCCAGTAGGGAGATTTCCTGACGAGTAGCACTAGAGCCCTGGAGAGAATTGGAACAGCCTCAGGGACTGCATGGTAGAGAAAGGTGTTCATTTCTTAGGGTTGTGCAGGCTAAGGGGGAAAGAGAGCTGGAAATCAAGATTATTGTGAGGTTGGGAAACCTAAGAGCTACTTAACCAACTAATGTGTATTTAAAATTGGCCTAGGACCCGTCCTTTTGGATTCATAGCCCTGGTTCAGGGGTGACCTGCTTTTGAGAGTAAATGAACTGCAACATCTATGGTTGCGAGGAACATCCTTGGTCTATACCCAATTGGTGAACGTTTACTTGCAAAGATAAGTTCTCTCTGTGTTTTATGTTTAATGTATTCCGTTGTGTATTTAATTATCTTTGAGATATGTATTTTAATGTGTATGGTTGTTGCTTATTTGTTGTGCATGGCACGGTCTTTATCTCTTTTGTGTTGTAGCATGGATCTTGTCTTATGCATGTGGTGTGCATGCTTCTAACATTGCTGAGAAGTCCTTTATTTTCAAATTTGGATCAGAGAATTGAGTCTTGGGGTTGCAGCGTGCCTAGAATGTTGGTGGTTGGGTGTGTTGCAACCTGTTTAAATGGTGTATCCCGACCTCTGGGTGGTCGGGTATGTTACAACATCAATGACAACAACCAATCTTCCAACAAGATTCCCAAAAGGGATTTCCAGCAGCCTCTCCATAAGAATGTGGATCTGAAGATTGAACCAAAAAGAGATTCCCAAAGGGAAATGGTTCATCGGTAGTGAGTGCAATAGGAGGCTCCTTGAAATCAGATCGAGTCCTCCTAGTATCGGTTGGATCACCAATAATATCCCCTGCATCTCTAAGAGTAGTTTGTTCCCACTTGGGCCTCTTCTATGGCTCTGCATCTACATCTAGATTCTCTTACTCTATATCTGACTATATTGAATTTGTATCTAGATCATATGAGTCCTTTGAATAAGAACTCTCGTCTGGAAAAAATTTAGCATGTGCATGTTCATCATCTTGGACAGGTGGAAGAATGAAGGTGTTTGTATGTGGCTGCTAAGGTACATGCAAGACACTTTCCTTGAATTGGACACTTCGCTAAATGATGAGTCAGTCTGAGGAAATATCAATAAGTCTGTATCCCTTCACACTTTCATGGTATCCAACAAAGATACACTATGTGCTCTATGGATCAAGTGCCTTTCTCTTTCCAGAGAGAATCTGGGCCCATGCACGTGAACCAAAAATATGAAAGTGGGTCACTATTAGTTTGAGTTCACTCCAAGACTTGTAGGGAGTATTATCCTTGACAGATCTATTCGGAGATCTATTTTGGATGTAGGTTTCACAATTGAGTGCTTCGGCCCATAGTCTCTATTGTAGTGACTTTTCATGTAGTATACAAGATGCCATCTCTGTTAGAGATCTGTTTTTCTGCTCAGCAACTACATTTTGTTGCGGAGTATAGGGAACTGTGTGTTGCAACTGAATCCCTGCCTCATGAAAAATATTATGGGTCTCATGATTGACATACTCTCCCCCGTTATCAGTTCGGAGGACTTTGATTTTCTTTATGGACTTTTCTCAACCATAGCTTTGAAATCTTTGAGGTGTTGAAAGACCTCATATTTTTGCATGAGAAAGTAAATCAATGTGAAACGTGAGAAGTCATCAACAAAAATCATAACAACCCTCACTTTGTTGATTGATGGATTCGGAAAAGGACCCATGAGGTCACTATGGATCAGATCTAAAGGAGCAGAAGATCTCTGAGTCTTTCCTTTGTCGAATTTCTCTTAAGGGTGTTTTCCAAGAACACATCTCTCACATATTCCTTTGGAGAAATGGATGTCTGGTATACCATCAACTAATATTTTCTTGCTAATTTGTTGCATATATCTGAAATTCAAATGCTCAAACCTTTCGTTCCATATCCTACTACTTTCATCAACATGGGTAAGTAGTAAAGTAGAATCTGTTTCAATAAATTCAGAAATGTATACAATCTAGATTGATGGTTTACCTCACCGATAGAAACACTGGAATTGGTTTGCATGTCATAGATGTCCACGTAGCTTAATTCCGATTCAATTAGGGCTTAGGTGCCTTAGTTGTGAGTCTCCTGCCGAGCCTCTGACTTATTCCTTAGGATGCCCCCTTTAGGGCGAATTAATGAGTCGATGTTGGCTTTACGAGGCGGAGATATCTAGGATTGAGTTACTGTGGATTGAGATGTAGCTTTCATTCTGAGGTAGCTCTTTCAATAGCTTCCTTGGAAGATTGTGTGTAATCGAATTCTGGTTATAGGGTCTTATCTTACCCACGCCACGGCCTTATGCTGCTGTAAGTTGCCGATGGATCTCAAGTTACCAATGGATCTCCCAGGACTCTCATGTTGATGCTGGATGTAACCGCCCTTACCACGGCCTCATGCAGGATTTAGTAACGCCCATGCTAGTTAACTGTGTCCCATACCGTACCGTCCCGTACCTTTTGAAACTCAATCACTATTGGCCAACCTGACTCACCTCACCTGATAAGACCGTACCAGACCTGCCATACCACTCGGAATTTGGTGTGAATATGAATTTTTTTCTGATGTCGGAATTCGTCATCTGATACACTCAGAGAATATTGACGGAAAGTTTGGGAACGTGCAACACATTCTCGAATCTTTCATTGGTGAGTTCGATCTTTCCTTTGTCGGTGACCTCGATTGGAGAGTTTTCCGCCATCAGAATAGGAGGACCTTTGCATGAATCCAATGAAGAATAGATTGATTTAGTGGCAGCCATGTGATGTGATGCTCTTGAATCTACAATCTAAGCATCGGGAGAGGAGTTGATGGCAATCAAGGCATGGCTAGAATTTCCTTTCTTGGGATTTTGATCTTCTAGATTCTTCTTCTTGGCACCCTTGGGGATGCGATCTCCAAGTTTGTTTTTTTGAAGTATTTGAATCATTATATCTATTTGTTTCTTCATGCATGTTGATTCTGGATGGAATCCTTTATGTCAGTATGTGCATTTCTCCCCTTTTATTCCCTTTACACCTTTGGATCTAAAGGCATCAATGAAGGGTTTTTAGTACCCTTCCTTCTTTAGATTTGTATGAGATTTCCTTTTGTCTTTATCTTTAGATTTATGATATTGATGGCTAACATCTTTCACAGTATGTGCATTAGCCTTTGGGCCTTTGTTTTTTCCCATGTTGATGAGCTTAGTTTTCTCTTGTGTCAGGGATTCAATAAATTCCTCAAGAGAAGGCATATTCCAAGTGGCTCCAGAGGAGAATTTGACTGAGTAGAATGTGGATACAAAAATAGAGAATTTAGGACCAAGTTTGGAGAGAATGGTGAGAACCATTTGTTTCTCGTCCTTAAATTTATCAACCCCGCAAGCTTTGAGTTGCGACAGTAAATCCTTGAATTTTGTAAAGAAATCTTGGAGATTGTTGAAGATTTTTGGATCCATTGTGAACAATTTCACCTCAAGAATGTGTCCCCTTATCTCATCATATTTTCCAAAGAGCCCTTCCAAGGAGGTCCAAGCTTCATTGGGGGTTTTACAGGAAGATATGTGAAAAAGGAGATCGGGAGAGATGAGACTGCAAATTGTTCCGAATGCTTCATCCATTTGATTTAGATACTTGAATTTTTCTATCGCTGATGTCAGTACTATGTTTGTATTCAAGTTTAACCTATACAATCCGCTGGTTCATAGATGTGTGATAGTTCTCTCCTTCCATGCAAATTAATTGTAAGGTGTAAGAATGAATTCTTTTGGGAATTCCATCTTTTTGCTGTCTTCAATCTTTGGTACCTGCAAAAAATTTGGTGTAGCTTTGCTTAGCAGTCTGTCAGCTCTGATACCATGTAAATGTGTTGAACCTACACATAATATATCTAGCTATAAAATACCACACACATTTGCAGAGAGAAATTGAGAATGAAGAAGCAAGAGAGAAAGAATTGAAGAATTCTCATTAACCGTAATGAATAATGAATAATTTACACATGATATACTCTATATAACTCAACCAATGCACATTGGAGGTGAATCCAATGTGCCATAGCAGTGGTCTAGAGTGATTTGGACACACACCAGCAGTTACAGGAGTGAACTTCCACCTATTCTAGTCTCTCAAGAAGTTACAGTAGTGAACTACCACCTAGTTGAGTTAACTACTCTACCAGTCTTCAGTTAACTGAATAAAATAGAGTGAAGTGAGGAGGAGATAAAGGAATCATGGGTAATTCTCCAGTCTGGTGATTATACCAAGGCTAATGAGCATTAGTTGGTGATGATCCCAATTTTTCATGGTGACAAAACCAATGCAGCATCTAGACTCCACTCAACTAGTCAAACTGAAGAGAATATTCTCCCTAGAGGAATATTCTTCCTAAAATATAGGAGGCTGGATAATGACTAATAATGACTAATAAACAAGGAAAAACCTTAGGAAAAATAAATCCTAGGTGTGTTTGAAGTAATTGTTACAATGTTACCACGTCGCAGAAGATGGCCTAGCAGAAGAAAACTCGCGCGATATTCAGATAACAAAAGTTGAAGGGGAAAGAAAAGTAGAAGGTCCACAATTGGAGTCAAAAGAATTTTCTACACCACTGAAGATAAAGAAGGTAAATATCGGAACAAAAGAGAATCCAAATATTACAAGTATTGGTAACTATTGGGATAACCAAACAGTGGAAAGAATAACAGTGTTATTGCATACGTATAGTGACTTGTTTCTAGCGATTTTCATAAATGAAAGGGGTAGCAAGATAAATTGGAGAAACAAAGATTCATTTATGACCAAATTCCATACCAATAAGACAGAGACCATATATATTGAATCCAATATATAAACATAAATTGAAGGCAGAGATTGATAAAATGTTAGAGGCTGGTATAATAGAAATTGTTGAATAATCTGAGTGGATTAGTCCTATGGTAGTTCAAGAGAAGAAACAAGGGGGAATAAGGATATGTTTATACTTGAGGAAGTTGAATGATGTATGTTTGCATGATCCCTTCCCTACTCCATTTTCAGATGAGGTAGTGGAGAATGTAGGAGGAAAAGAAGCATACTCATTTACTAATGGATTTTCAGGGACCAGATCAGAATAGCACCAGAGGATCGTCATAAAACTACATTTGCTACATAATGGGGGTCATATCAGTACATAGTGATTCCATTTGGATTTAAGAATGCCCCTGTTATTTTTTCAAGAGTGGTGGTAGCTACATTTAAAGAGTGTATACATAATGTTTTGGAGGTTTATCTGGACAATTGGATAGTATTTAGCCTATTGAAAGATCATGTTGAAGTTTTAAGACTAATGCTAGACAGGTGTAGACAATGTCAAAATTATCTAAACATTAAGAAAAGAATATTCAACGCACCATTTGGAATTTTTCTAGGGAATGTGGTGTGTAAACAGGATTTTTTGGTTGATACTACAAAGATTGTTGTCATTGTTAATTTTCCACCACCTAAGTCAATGTGCCAATTGAGAGATGCACTTGGTCATACATGCTACTATAGAAAGTTTATAAAGAGATATGCACATATTACTACACCCATAGAGAAATTTTTAAAGAAGGGTATCAAGTTTCAGTGAAATGATGAGTGCCAACAAAGTTTGAACATCTTAAAGGAGAAAATGGTGACAGCACCAACTCTGGTGTTTCCAGATTGGTCAAAGGAGTTCCATGTTCATGTGGATGCATATTCAATATCACTTGGAGCAATATTAACACATCCAGGAGAAGGTGACATAGATCACCCAATAGCATTTGCAAGTAGGAAACTATCAGAGTCAGATCAGAATTATAATACAACAGAGACAGAAGGTTTGGCTATGGTATATGCACTACAAAAGTTCAGACATTATTTATTAGGACAACATTTCAATATGTTCACAGATCACTATGATCTTGACTATCTAGTTAATAAGCCAGTGTTGGGGGGGATAATATGTAGATGGTTGTTGTTATTTCAAGAGTTTGATTTTGAAGTAGTTCTAAAACATGGAAGATTGAATGCAGGGCTAGATCATATGTCCAGGATAACCAATGGAGAGGAACCAATCTGTTTGGAGGATAATTTTACTAATGCACAATTGTTTTCAGTGCAGATTGTTGATGAACACTTTTATGATATCATTGAATTTTTTAGTACAGGATTTTATCCAAAGGAATACACCGCTTCGCAAAAGAAGGATTTGGTGGTTAAAGCTGCAGACTTCCAACTTATTGTAGGACACTTGTATAAACTAGGTGCAGAAAATATTTTAAGGAGATGTGTCATGGAACATGAACGTCCTATCATCTTAGCAGAATCACATGACGAAATAGTTGGAGGTGTTAGAGCAAGATTTACCTCACCCTATGCAATCTTGCAGAGAGGGCCTTATTTAATTTCCCTATGTAGACTTACTTTCCTTGATTGATGAATCTGGAGACAAAAATAAAGATATTTCCACTTGTACGCACCTTGTAAGCTATACATCAAGCGTATACACTGGCTACTCAACTACAGCCCACATACATTGGGATTTGTGCCAGAAAATCAAAATTAAATTTTGGGTTTCCATGTCATGATAGGAGATCTATGATCCTTGGCCTTCCACATACTGGAAACGTTCTGACTCGGCCCTTCAGTTGCATTTTGAAGGCTATAAAGAAGCCAATTCCGAGCTATGGAAAGAGGAGAGAATTCAACTTTGAGAGAAAAGTTACTCTGGATAAATTATTACTTCATTAGTAAGTCTGCATCCCTTTTTCCTTTAAGTCTGAACATAGTGTTCAGCCCCCAAGCTCTTCCCTTACTAATGGAGAACCTCTTTGTCTCCCTTATATGATCTTTCCTTTGGTGGAGGATTGAAGTGGTGGAGGCCCAGTTGGAAGGAACTTGATTTCTTGGTTATGAACCGTGCTGACATGGATGTCTGTAATGTTTCACTTCTGTTGATCATTTATTAATAGAAATACTCCTTTCACGTCCAATTGATATCTTGCAAATATATGTGTTATGATCCATGGGCATGTTTGTTTTGTATATTGATGGATTATGCTATCTAATGTGCTAACATGTTATATAATCACTATATTCTTGCTTTTCTTGTTTGTTGAGAACTTGTTGCAAGTATAAAGCTTTGGGTCAAAGTGCTCAACAATGGACATCATCAAACGTTTGAACGAGGTAGGCCTCTTTCTTACTCTTGTACATTAGTTTATATAGCATATGCTGGAATTGAGTTGATTTCTACAGTCATACATGTCTATTGTGGTTCACCCTAGCCATAGAGAGATTTTCCTCGTAACAGAATTGATGACTCCACTAGGGAGAATCTTCTTTCTTACGGTTTGAAGTACTTTTCTCCTTATATTTCTCTTGTTTCTATTGTGGTTCTTGTTGTATCATTTCTTCACAGCTCTTGTTCACTCCGGGTCTGAGTTTTCAGCCTTTCTCCCTTGACTGTCCTTATTTCAAAGCATATATGCACCTTTTTTCTTGACAATCGTGTATACACACAAGCTATCTCACTGCAAGCTGCATATATATGCTTTGTTTCCTCAAATAGACACGTACACCTTTTTTCCTTGCCTGTTTGCTTGGTCTAGTGTTTGCTGGGTGGGATTTGATGCTTGTTGAGCCTTCTTAGGTCTCTGTAGTGCTTGTTGAGTACCTATGGGATGACAGGAAACCCTCTTTTGGTTCAATTTTTGGGCGAAGGTTGTATCTTCATATTTTCATTTGTATTGCCCTTGTACATTGGGTTGGTTTTTTTACTACTTGATATCCTGCTTGAGTTATATATTTTTTATACATAGTAGGTCTATGTATCAAGTTACTTTTCATTCCATGCATTTTCAGTTTTGATATATTGAAAATACAAAAAACAAAATACGCATTTTGCATTGCTTGGAATTTTTTTTCTTTTGAGTTTTTATCATTAGCTTAGTGCATATAGTGATAGAATGCAATTTTACTTCTGAATCACAGAGTTGAATTTGAAATATGCATCGCTTTTAGGAGCATATCATTCACCAAAAGTTAAAGTTAGACTTTGCATTATTTCCATATTTACTTTCTTGGGGAGTCATAACACCATTTGTTTCATCACCATATACCTTTTTGAGTAATCACGGCCATAAAATCAACGCTATAATTTAAAATTTGTTAGTAACGATTTTATTTTCTAGGTTGCACAAACTAGCCTAGGATTTAGTGCCTTGGAATAGGATTTTGTGAGTAAACTTATCCAAGGAAATTAAATAAACATATGTGTCTGAGAAAGGGAGTTCAGAAGTCCATTGTATAATTGGTAATATCAGGAGGCTCCGCTCACACCAGAGTTAATCATGAGGTCGTGCGAAGTTAGTTGAAGGGATATCCCCCAGATACTCACCTAGCGTCAGAGATATTTATGTGGATTTATTCATATTTGGGGATATTGATAGTGCCCAAACCTCTATGAGAGGTGGTGCTTTCAAGGTTTCGGGCTTTGCTACCCTACACATATGGTGATCCGGACTTACGACTTCTCGCATGTGCATCGGTTATACAGTGACTTATTAGTTGCTTGACTTAGGTATCTCATAGGTTACTTTTAGGGGTTATTCTATTAGTATCCTGGGTCAGATAGGGGTCAGACAACATACAGTCTTTATGGAGGATTACCTCTCCAGGGGAATCTGACTGACTGGTTGTTAAGCCCACGAGGGACCCTATAACTGATTTTGTTACCTATGATCTTTAGTAGGGAGTCTCAAGTCCCTCTTGGACGATACATACCTTCTTTAGGGAGGGAGGCCATGCAGCCACTTTACCCCGTTTGCATGCATATTGGTCGTTTGACTTTTGGTGTGCTCTTTGCTTACTAGTTGGCCTTAAGAATCTTTACTAAGTCCTTATTATGGATAGTGGAGTCCCTTTGGATCCCTCGTTTACTATTTTTTACCCCATGTTTCTCACTCAATTCATGGAGATGAATCCTCTTGTTTCTTATAATAGTATGAAGAACTTTGGTACTCAGTCCACACCTTGGGTCCCTAGTCATTCTTCTATTGATATGCCTTCACCTTTGCAATCCTCTCCCTGGTCCACTTATATGAATCCTATCATTGTATCTGGGGGCACCATGGCCCCAATTCCTACGTCTTCGTTTGATATGAGCCATGTCCCTCAACCCACTTTCACGACGGGAGGTTGGAACTTCCCCTCTTACGGATCCAATCCTAGTTATTCTCTTTCAGGAGCCAATACTCAGATGGATGATTATTCTACCTACTACACTTCGTCCATGTATCCTCTATCCGCCATGTTAGTTCCTTTGAACACATTTTCCATGGCGAGTCCTCATGTATCCCCGGGTGTTTCATACAGGGAGAATCAATTTTATGGTTCAGGTTAACTACTTCATGGGTCCCCTTCACAAGGGGGCAACGTATATCCTCACTCGAATAATCATTATCATACTTTCGTCTCTTCACAGACTTCGGTGATGATGCCCATTCAGACTTCTATGAATTAATTAAACGGAGGATACTACCTTTCCGGATAGGGACAGGGGGTAAACCAGGACTCTTCCTGGAATGCAATGTTTCAAAGTCAATATTTCCCTGGACCTTGGCATCAAATGTCACAATACACTGCTATTCCAGTCACTATCAATCATACTGGAGCTCCATCACCAACCTCTGTCAGTCATGTTGGATATGGGTCGACAACTTCTACAAGTTATGTTGACAACCCGTACCCAGTCGCTGCTAGTCATGTTGGGGGCACCACTTTAGTTGCCACAAGTTATATCAATGCCACATCTCTGACCTCTGAGTACCATGTAGGAGATGACTCTCCCACCTTTTCTGGTTATGTTGATAGTATGCCACCGGCCGTATTGAACGACACTGGGAACATTGAGAAGCCCAGACACCTCATACGTAAGCCTAAATTCCTTTGCAGGACTTGTGAAGGAAGTCATCTTACTCATTTATATCTAGCCATGGTTGGGATACCAAAATCATGGGGCTCACCTAAGGGCCCTTCGAAGTCTGAGGCGTCTGTGGTTTTCCCGCACCTTTTTCCTCTGATTGACACGACAGTAACGTCATTGCAATCCTCTCTTGATCACACCCCCATTCTCGAGGGTGATGTATCCTTTATCCCTATTACCCTGCATCTTCTTCAACCTAGAATTCAAGAAGTCGTCATACCAGTGAAATCTCTGGTAAATCCTACTCTCCTTGTGGAGGATGATGCATCCTTCGATCATGTTGTTAGCATTCTTGATCCTACACCTTCTGAACAAGAGAGATTCTTTATTTCACCAACTCCTCTCCCTCCTAGTTTTGAGGATATCACTTTTGACTAGGATAGTCCCATGGGGTATCCAATACCCCCACCTATGTCTTTTCCATTAAGAGATATTCTCCAATCTATCACAAAGACTATATCCTCAGTTAGTTCTTTATCCTCCTCGACATGGAGAGGTTTGGATTTCCCCAAGATTATGTCAGCTATGCATAAGATACTGACATTCCGCAGAAGGCTGGTATGGGAGCCTTATCCTTCCCCTTACTGATTAAAATGGCGTCAACAAGTTTAATTTAAGCTCTTTTCCATCTTGTCTTTAAAAAGTGAAAATATTTTTGAGTGATTTGTTCCTTTCACACTCGTTAAATTGGATTTGAAAGATCATGAGTCTTAGTTAAGCTCTTTTCCAACTCGTTACCAAAAATAGAAAAGATCTTCGAGTGAACTTGTTGTTTTCACACTCGTAAATTGGATTTGAAAAGACGTCTACTTGGCACAAGTTTACCCCTTTTTCACACCAAGTAGACTAAAAGACATAAATAAGGACATTTTTTGGAGTTAAGTTGTGATTGCATCTCATGCCCTTCTTGCAGAATTGAGCCTATAGTCGGTTCTCTCTTTGCGTTATAAATCATTTTCCTCAGCAGTTTTGCATCCTCAACCAAGAAGAACCTTGTTTATATCCTTCACAATTTGACACCCTATACCTAGGAGGGAACATTCCTCGAGTGTCCATCTCTCGCATGCACTTCCCTGCATTGAGCATAGGTATGTTCCACTGCTAGAACTAGTTTTGATTACTTGTGACACGCGTTTACTCCTTTGTATCATAGCATTTGTTTGTTATGAAAAAAAAAAAAAAGATGGGTGGGAAGGGAGTATTATCTTATATCGGCAACAGTTGTGTCTCCTTTGAACAAAGCACATATTTATTTGATTCCATTCATCATAATTTTGGGTTTAGCATGGCCTTAGGAAGTTGAGATCATTACAGAGTCTTCTCTATCGACTGGTTACTCTTCCAGTCCCTACAGATAACTTTATTGATGCCTCCTACATCTCATGATTTTATCATTGGGTCTATGTTGCCAGAGTCTACCATATGTCTCATACTCTTGTTCAAAGGAAGTATATCAACCTGTGTCGTCCACTCCTCAGAACTCTTAATTTTGCATCTTGGTCATACCCTTAGTTTGTCTCATAATCACATGATACTTTAGTCCTATCATGCACCTTGGCCCTACTTTCATCATTGGTAGGTCACCATGAACCCAGCAGTCTACATTTCATCATTGATTGTTGACTGGGTGGTTTCCCTTGTGTTCGACAGCAAAACATTTATTCACACATTAGGATTCGTGCAATGTCTTGGATGCCATTATCCTTATTGGTGGTTTCCTCACCTTTGTCAGCATTTTTTCATCATTGGCTTCTATTCAGAGGGTATTTTTTGTGTACCACTTGCACTTGGCACACGTGAAAGACACACAGGGTCGTTGGTTCATGAAATTGGTCTTCGTTCGATTTCCACCAAATCATGAAGCTCTTGCTTGGTACCTCGTAATGACTGATGAGAGATTCCTTAATGCTCTCCTTTCAGTGGATCTCTTTCCATCGACATCAACCCATTTATTCTGGAAACGAGGCCTAGAGTCTTATGAGTACCTTGAGGCTTGCAGTCATTAGTGGAAATCTCTCTCACCATCGATAGTTGGGAATAAATTAATGTCTCTTGATCAATGGATTCTTCAAGTGTTTAAAACCGACTCCTCTATTCACACTTGTAAGAATGTACTCGGTGCCTTGATACCTACTTTCATTATCAGTAGGTTGTCTCACATTTGTTAACGGTATACATTAATGACCAGTAATCAAACAATGTCTCATTGTGTTCGACCTCAACTCCTTTATTCACATGATGTATACTTGCACCTTTGGCGGATTGTGTAGAAGACTTGAAGACATCACTATGTGGCTATAGCTTTCCTGAGTTGTTGCTTCCTTTTCATTGGACTAGTACCTATATGAATTCAGTGATCATAGGAGATCAGATTGTACTCCATGGTATACAAATATCTTCACATTGATTTTTTAGACTGGTTTTACTGGGCCTTATTCGTGACTATGACAGCTATCGGCATGTAACCGCATTTGTATTTGCCTAGTCATGGCCACGAACACTTCTTTGGTATATTTTTCATGGATCTACAGTGTATTCTTGGCATCCATGTATGCAAAGTAAGTGCAGAATGTAATGAGAAATTGAGTTCATCCAGCTGATCCTCTACCAGTCCACTTCTGGGTTATTAGTGCCTATCGTAGGCATAGAGGGACTATAGCGATCGATAAATCGTTGACCTGGCATTAGCATGTGCATTGCCCAGAAATATTTTCCTATTGTCTATTGTTGGAACAAGGGAAGTGAAAACATCGATTTTTATATAATAAAAAGTATAATGTTTGTCAATATCTGATTGGACAAAGGATTGGAGGTCTTATTGCCACCTTCGCTATTCCCAATGTAAAATATGTTTGCATTTCCAAAGTATTTGGTAGTATATGGTCATTTTTGAATCATAAATTTTGTTGTGCATTCGTCGAACATGGATTAATGCTACCATTAATTCGAATGTTTGTTTTAGCATTTTATGCTAGGTAAATTTATGGCAAAGTTTGATATGGTGGCATATCCAAAGTATGGCTTTGCAATACATTCTCTAGTGTTCAAACTATTGTTACAAAAAATATATGAATTTATTTGGGATACGTCAGAGACCTGCCACATTGAATTTTTTTCTTAAATGTTTACATTGCATTTCTGGCAGACTTAAATGTTTACCTAACAGGCTTGGTAGTGTTGAATGGTTACTTAACAGGTTTGTTACAAGACATTTTCTTCCATTTTTAAAATTTATATGCTCTAGGGGCATTGAAGGTTCACTAGTCCATGCTTTCTTTTTTCATGGCACTGATTTCTTATTTGCATGTTCTCATTGTTCTTGCTTGCATGTTCGTGTTGTTGCAGTTTGCATGTTTGGGTTTCTACAGTCGCGACTAGAAGAGCCTTGTTCCTGGGGGGGTGGTTGTTGCTTGTTCCTTTCTTCGTTGTATGTTGTTTAATGTTGCTTGATTCGACTTTGTAGGGTTCTGGTCTTGCACCTGCACTTGGGCCTTTTGGTGCTTTTTGGTTGGGTTCTTATTTGGTGTTTTTTCTTGTTTGCCCAAGGTTTGCAATGTTGGGATGCTGCATTTGCAGTTGGATCTCTGGTTACATTTTTTTGCACTTCGGTTTGCATAGAATAATATTAAGATAAAATAACAGACTAAAGAATTGTAGGCGATGTAAATTGCGTCTGTTACGCGTTGAAACAGAGTTTATTGGCCTGGAAATATATTTCATAGTTGTCGATGTGTTTTCCATGGATTCTGTGTTACTATGATTTCATAGTTATGAGAGTGTCTTTTGTTGTGTGGGAGATATAGTTGTTCTCTGCATTTTACTTTCCTGTTGTAAACTATGTTTGACTCTAGTTTGTCGCATTTGTGTGGTCATTATGAGAGACCATTGTTTGGTTGTGTACTTAGTCAATTTTATGGATGTGGCTTTGCAAATAGGTTCTATCGAACTATGACAGGTCGTGTTCGGTGTATACATTAGCTTTGTCGAATTAGTTTTCTTTAAAAGAAGGTCTTCTGGACATAAGAGAATGCAATTTATGAAATTATAGATTTCATGGACAACATAGGTTAATGATCGTGGCCTCTGGGGTTGGCGGGTGTTATCGGACTAATCGATAGGTGCGAAAACTAACAGATCTCCCTAGATCCACCTGGATCTAGAATAAAACGGGACAGGACACGACTCTTTCCCTAAGTTGTAGTCATTGAATCTGCTAGTAGGAAGGAATAAGTGACATACCTTTATATCGCATCCTACGGTCTCTGTTGTTCCTGCTTCGCTCCGGTGCTCTCGTGAAGTCAAGTCCAAGACAATACAAACCAACCAAAGTGAAGATAGCAAAATATATTCAATGTCAACTTATGCATATGATCAAGGAATTACACAATAAAGTAAGAGTGACTTTATGGGAAAGGGACATGTCGTTGTATCATATTAATTGAAAGTAGAAGATACAACTTGATTGCCTTGATGTCGCAAGATTCCCTTCAGTGACTCTTGGTTCCAACACACACACTTGATCTGTGCTTGCATGAAGAAGATCCAATTCCTATCGATAGACCAAATAGAGCCTTCAAGCTTATGTCAAAGCAGGGTTCTTCACACAATTCTTTCACCAATTCTTCATTCAATCTTGCTTAACCTTTTCCATGAGAAACCTTTCAATATATAGGAGAAGGTGACATGGTTACATCGATGAGGATGATCCCATCAAATCTGAAAAGTCAATAAAATGACAACCATACGAATGCCAACTCATTTTCTAGAAGATTCCCTTCTAGAACCCTCGAGACCTCTTCTCCTTTCCAAGCTTAAAAACAGGTTCGCACCCTGTGTATGGAGAAAACTACAAGAAGTTCACACCCTAAGTGTAGGTGGCCTAAAATAATGAGGGATTCTCACACCCTAGGCTATAGGCAGCCTATGAACTCACTTTAAAAATATGTTTTTTGGAAGGAGACAAGGGCCACTTTTCTCAGGCAAAAAGTCCTTGTTGGGAGCCTGAATACACCATTGTTAAGATATCACCAAGATGACCAAAATCATGTGTAACAGTGGGCTGAAAATTGGGCTTATTAAGATAAAATAACAGAGTAAAGCATCGTAGACGATGTCAATTGCATCTGTTACACTTTGAAGTAGATTTTGTCGAGCTCAAAATATATTTCATAGTTGTTGATGCTTTTTCCATGGATTCTGTGTTACTACAGTTTCATAGTTATGAAATTGTCTTTTGCTGTGTGGGAGATATAGATCTTCTCTCCCATTTACTTTCCTGTTGTAAACTACATTTGATTCTACTTTCTCGTGCCTCTGTGGTCATTCCAAGCGACTGCAGTTCAGTTGCATCCTATGACAGGTCGTGTGTGGTCTATACATTAGCTTTCCTGAATTAGTTTTCTTTAAAAAAAAAACCTCCTGAACAGAAGAGAATGAAATTTATGAAGTTATAGGTTTCCTGAACAACATAGGTTAATTATCGTGGGTTCTCGGGGTGGAAGGCTGAAAATTGGGCTTTTGTTCTTTTGTTCCCTACAAATAGCACAGAGGGTTCCGTGATCATTCCAATCAGTCGTCCTTCGGTTGCATAGTTAGTCAGTTTTATGGGCGTGGCTTGGCGGATAGGTGGTATCGAACTATGGTGTATACATTATCATTTTTGAATTAGTTTTCTTTAAAGGAAGGGCTCCTAGAAAAAAGACATTGAAATTTATCAAATTATAGGTTTCCTAGACAGCATAAATTAAACATAGGAAATATGTAATTTTGTAAAGTAGATATATAAAGCATGCATGAAGCCCTCATCCCATACTTAGCTAGTTTTTTCATCGCGGGTTCTCAGGGTGGGCGGTTGAAAATTGAGAATTGGAGAGTTCCCCGATATACAAATTGATCATCAGACTTGCATACTATTTGAATTTGAAGGCCATCATGTCCAAAAAAAAATAGCATTGTCAAAATAGTTTACTTTACGTACATCATTTTACATACCCTGGTGGACAAAAAAACACACAAAAAAATAGTAAGCATTTTTTGGATCATGGGTTCTTGGGCTGGTGGGCTCTAACTTTGGCCACTATTGTTCTATGTCCTACAAATAGCATGAATAGTTCTTTGATATACAAATAGACAAACAGACTTGCAGACTATTTGAATTTCAAGGGCTCATGTGCAAAAAAAATAGCATTCTCGAATTACTCTTCTTTACGTACGTTCTACATACGCTCGTCGACAAAAAAATGAAAAATAGTAGTAACGTCTGTTACATAGGGATCCATCCATGCTACATTCATTGATTCCCAATACACATTAAATATGCTTTCAAAAGTCAGAATCGACCAGAAAGGTTCGAAAAGATAGGCTTTAATAACTGGAAAGCTCGAGGACATTTCCCATTAAAATAAATAGACAAGTTAATATTCAACCCTTCCTTATTTTTTATTTTGAACAGGCAGGGGAAGCTGAAGACTCAAACACAACATAGTTCTGTGGTTATTAGATACTCAATTCGCATTCTCGTTATGGCTTCTGCCAATGAGTTGTCCATCATATATGGCCTTCCTTCTAGGTTGTCAGATGCTTTTTCCCCTTTACTCAAATAATAAAAATCTCATTGAATTTGAAGAAAATTGAGTACTAAAGTGCCTTACCTATGAAAGCGCCTTTTTTCCAGCATTTTGACTAGCAAATTTTTATTTTTTTGCTTCTGCAGTTTTAGTTTTTCTTAAAAGCTTCAGCATAGCTCACGAAGGTGTCTCCCACAGAGGGCTTGACGTCACGTCCCTCTTTAATATTGTGCATTTCGAAATGATGGGATTCAAATAACTGAAAATCTCAAGGAAATTTCCCATTAAAATGAATAAACAGGTGAATATTATGGGATCTGGCAATTTCTTTTTACCTACATTTTGAAGTTACGAAAATAGTGNTTTTTTTTTTTTAATCTATAGTTCTAGTTTTCTCAAAAGCTTCAGCATAGTTCACGAACGTGTCGCCCACAGAGGCCTTCATGTCATGTCCCTCTTTAATATTGTGCATTTTGAAATGATGGGCTTTAATAACTGGAAAGCTTGAGGACATTTGCCATTAAAATGAATAGACAGCCGAATATTATGGGATCTGGAAATTTCTTTTTGCCTGCATTTTGTATTGACGAAAATACTTTTTATTTTGTTTTTTTTGCTTGTGCAATTTTAGTTTTCTTAAAATCTTCAGCATAGTTCACGAACGTGTGACCTACAGAGGTCTTCACGTCATGTCCCTCTTTAATATTGTGCATATCTTGGATGTCAGATTTGAGAATCTGCTCGGATATGGGAATTTTAATACATGCTGCTAGTCACTATTCAGTGTACATATACAAAAATATTGGCATTAATAACTGAAAATATCGAGAACATCTGTCATTAAAAGGAATCAACAAAAAATGTACGAAGGACCATCCAGCCTTGTTTTTAAATACTTATTTTCATTTCTTTCTATGATCAAAGAGTTGTGGTTTAGGGTGCCTTCGTTCTAATGTTCTTGGTCATGGACATGTAAGACAACTTAGAGATGTGATCTAGGGGCAGATGAAAGAAGAGAGACTGGTTTTATGTGACATGAGCTTTGAGTAAAAAAAAACTCTGTTATACAACAGAAACTCAGAGAGGACGAAAAAAAAAAAGAACAAGTATGTTTGGTGTTCTCCCTGTGTTCGATGCTTTGGTTGGTTGAAAAGGCTGCCTGGAAATTTGTTTGTTGAACTTCTTTGTTTTATTGTTGGGAATTCTAATGGATTTTTAGGTCACCTGCAAGATAGTTCTTCATTTAAGTATATATCTTCTTCCAACAAAAAAGATTTGGCCACTGTATCGAATTGTAGAGATCTCACAAGTATTTGTCTTACTCAGAGGTTGGTAACAAAATCTATATGGGTGGATAAAATGACATATTATCACTACAAGAGTTTCTATTTCATACTTTGATGACCTGCATGTGGCTCTGGTAGCCGACTTGACAAAAAACCATGTTCTTTGTCAAAGTTTGTTCGGTTTCCTCTGTATGTAGTTGCAAAGTCCACATTTTAGGCATCACCTCCGAACATTCCAGACCTTTCTATGGGCTACCATACCTCACTCACTATGAGGAAAGATATATTCTGATGCATTCTTGTGCATTCTGCAGCATTTATGTACCTCAACAAATTTGCATTTTGCATCTGGCTTGGACGTTTCTTCCAATTTACTATAATAAAGAAAAGAAGTTCCACATACAAATCCTCAAACAGACTTCTCAACCAAACAAATGATCAAATACAGGGAGAATACCAGTCACTATATACTTGAATTGTTTCCCCTGCCTTAACTGTTGTGACATAAAACGACTCTGTTCACTTTGAAATCAGCCTAAATCACATTTCTAAGTTCTCTCATATGTGAATGCTCAGGAACATTGCAAAGAAAACACCTTAAACCCCAACTTTTTGATGATAGAAGGAAATTAATAGTTGACAACATGGAATGTTAAATAAGCAGCCATTGCAAACAGGCCATATATGGAAGAAACAAGGTATTCAAAAAAATGGGATAGATGTACTTCGCAGCACCGATTAAGTACAAAACCCCAAATTGATATTCAACTCATTTTTTACGAATAAAGAGTTTGAACGTCAAGAAAATTGTGAAGAAGCTTCATCAATGTACATATCTTTAATTGGTCGATAGCAGGTGAAATCGCAATCGTTGTCGCAAATAGCCTCAGCTGTATTTTGTAACACATCTTATTTGAATATAGAATAATTTTGGTTTATTTCTTAACAGTATTTTCCAATTTCTAGTATTTGTTTCAATTGTATTTTGTACCTTCTTTCCCTATGTCATTAAACATGAAGAACAAGATTTTGTTTGTTCCGTTCACTACTTCAATCTAAATAAAACCTGGTCTATTCTTTCTTTACATTTTACATTTAAAAGTACTTTTTCATAGGCCATACTTATGTGGCACTGGCTCTATATTTAAAGAAAGAAATTAGAGGACCCATTCTGCTCCCATTCTTTGGGTTCCGTAAATAGATTGAATTCATGAGTTACAACAAGGCAGCTGAACTGTTGACGCAATGTTCCTGTGAAGTATGTTGGATAAATTGCAGCCTGTTCTATTTGATAATATCTGTGCATATATACTAATATCAATACTATTGGGAAAAATACAGAAAACTTCCTCTTCGGCAAAGCTTAGGCATTTATGTTTGGGTTTGCAGTATTAAACAAATATGTCCAGTGTTCCGTCATATACATCTTGCAGCTAGGAGTTCTGTAGTTTGCAATTTATGCTTTAATTACTTAAAGTCACAGCAAATTTTGATTTCCTTTAATTTAATTTAGATATTGATGTTTATGGAGAGCCATCGTTTGCTGATGTCATTACAACGAATACAAGATGAATAGATGATAAGGAACTTATTTCATTGAGACCACAATGTAAATTCATGTTCCTTGTTGCGCTATGTACATCTTGCAATCAAAATTTTCCTGGTTTCAACGAAATTTGTGAGCCGAAGAGCATCTTGCAAATTGGGAGATCATTTGCATTTGAAACATAAACAATCCATTAATATATATTAGTATGAATACTATTCAGATAAATACGAAAACTTTCTCCATTGATAAATACTAGTATGAATACTATTGAAATAGATATCAAAACTTGGTCTTGGCCAATACTTAGCCAGTTATATGGACACCAGGCCCTATGTCCCCTGTATCCAACACCTATGTCCCATGTTTCATCATATACATGTTGCAGGAAAAGAACTTCAGTGATGTGCACTTAATGCTTTTACTAGTGAGAGGCCAGCAGAGGTTCGAAAACATTGCCATTAATAAATGGAAAAAAAAAAGGTTTTCCCGACTCTCAGATATTTATCTCTTTTCCCATTTTTCTTTTCCCATTCATTGTGGATTTCTAGTTTTATACTTAGTCATGTTTCAATGTATGGCGGGATGACATGTTTTCATCTCCATCTATATCCACACAAGATGGATCCGACCGACCACTGTTCCATTCCATACTTAGCCAATTTTATGCCCACAGCTGCGGGGCCGGCGCTTGCGAGCCCAACGACTTATTGTTTCGCTATATACACCTTGCACTGAAAACATCTGTGATCTACAATTCTACCGTGGGTTCCTCATATGCATTAACTTCGTTCAAAGTATATATTGCTGATATGCATACCTAGCAACTTCACATCCTTCCTGAAATACACCAACAATGGTCTTACCAGTGACAAGTGGACACAGTGGTATAAAAGATACTTTCGTGATCTACAATTCATGCCTTAACATCTCCATCTATATCCTGGCATGACGGATCCGACTACTTGCTATTCTTTTTCATACTTAGTCAATTTTATGCCCCTCGCTGCGGCGATGCCGCTTGCAAAAGGAGCTACTTATCGTTTCGCTATATACATATTGCACTCAAAACATCTATGATCTACAATTCCACCGCGGGTTTCTTGTATACATTAAGTCTCTTCAAAGCATTTGTTGTTTCTTTCCATCCCCAGCAACTTCACGTCCTTCCTCATATACATCAGCAATGCTTTTACTAGTGGCAAGTGGACACAGTGGTACAAAAGATACTTCCATGATCTGCACTTTATGCGTTAACTAGTGAGAACTCAGTAGGCATTCGCAAGCATTTTCATTAATAAGCAAGCACTAGATGTTCTTCTGCGAGATACTTGGTTCTTTTTCCCTTCTCTTCTTCCCGTGTATTATCTATAATTCCACTACGAACTTCTCCGTCCTTTTTCCCTTATTTTGTTCCTGTGTATAATGGGACTATAAAATATGGACATGATATTTTATAGAACATGTACAAATTTCGCATTCCATACCTAGCGACATTTTGGATCGCGGGTTCTCGGCTGGGAAAGTGGGCTCAAAATTGGGCCTCCATTATTTTGTGCCCTACAAATAGTAACCCGAGTTCCGCGATATACAAATTGACAAGTGCACCTGCGGACTGGCTAAGTCTACATCGCACTGCTATTGTTCTGTGTCCTCCAAAGAGCACTCCCAGTTCCAGGATATAGAAATTGATAGACAGAGTGCAGGACTGGCAGGGGGGAGATTGCCATTGTTTACGGATGCTAATCCCTATGAAGTATCTAACAGTATCTAAAAAATTATTTTAGTTTTTATTTTTTCCCTGTATAACAGTATCTAAAAAATTGTTTTGAATACTAAAATAGCTCTTAGTAGTGACAACTGGACACAGAATTATGAATACGTTGGGAGTGCACTCTCCGCAATATACAAATTGACTATCAAATTTCGACATCGTCCACTCTTCCATGTTACGGATTATGCATTCCAATGTTTGGAGTGATACAATTAGAAGGTTCAGGCCTCGCCTCCTTTGCAGACACTTTCTCAGCCTTTTTTGCATCCTCCTGTTTCCCAGTTCATGAAATATGTATCTCCAGCGTTGGCAGGTTGACATATGTTTATCTCCATTTATATAATCAGACAACGAATCTGACCGAACGCTGTTGCTTTCGATGCTTTTGATGTTTTTCCTTTATATACATATTCCACTCTAAATTTCTATGATCTACAATTCCACTACTAACTACTCCATTCTTTTTCCCTTTTTTTCTTCCCGTGTATTATGGGACTATAAAGTATGCACATGATATCTTATAGAGTATGTATTAATTCCCATGATATTTTATAGAGCATGTACAAATTCCGCATTTGATATCTAGCGACATTTTGAATCACGGGTTCTCGGGTGGGCGGGCTCAAACTTGGACCTCCATTGTTTTGTGGCCTACAAATAGCACCCACAGTTCCATGATATACAAATTGACAAGCGAACCTGTGGAGTGGTTGACTCAACATTGCACTTTCATTGTTTCATGATCTGAAAATGGAAGGTACTTGATTAAGGGTGCAAGGTATCCATTTTCCTCATTAAATTAAACTTTAACAGGACCTTGCTTCAATGTGTTCAAATAGTGCAAGAGGGTTTAAGTGTTAAGTTCTTGGTTCTTCTTGTCAATGTATGTGTGAGAGGAAATGTTCTTTTAAATTCTTGACTATGTGTTATAAATCAATACACAGCAGTACCAAATGCAGCAATAACACATCAAAATCACAACACCCAAGATGATAAAGCAGTTCACCCACTTCAGGCTACATCTGCTGGACCAAGCCTTCCAAACTAGGCTTGTCCTCTTGTATTAAAAATGATACAAATGCTAATAAAAGAATATAAATGTCTCAAAAGACAAATCTGACTGTAAATACAGACTCAGAAAATAGGAATTAGCTGAACATGCTCTTTCCCAAACACCAAACAGTGAAATTGTACCTTAACAGTACTTTCCCCAAAATGGCCTTGGTGGCCTTTTAATCTTGAATGAAGAATTTCGTGGTGAATATGACCTCAAATGGTTCTGAAACCTCTGCCATCAGATTCAGAAGGTCGAAAATAGCCAACCTAGGCTTTTGAATCACCAAAAATGGCTGAACATAGCCTCCAACAGCTCCAACACTGAAATGGCCCCGGTGGACCTGAAAGCTTCCCTGAAGAAAAATCACCTGCAAATGGCCTCCAATGGCTCTGAAACCTGCTCCAATGGCTCCAAAAGGTCCAAGAGACCCAAAATCGACCCAAAATTCGTCCAGAATGGTCTCCTCTAGCAAAAGTTATGCCAAAAACAAACTTCCCCCTTTTCCTCAACAAAACTCCACTAAAATTGGAGTTAGTTTAGCTAAAAATAGCTAATTGCCAAAAATGGCGGACTCCCGCTCCAAAAGCGCGCCAGCTGTTAGCATATAATGTCAATAGTCAGCGTGGTCACATGCATGGCGTATAAACCGTTGGTTTAAAACATAAACAAACCACGCGCAAAATACACAAAGGGATGGCCCGCGCTCTATCCATTGTATTCGTTGTATAAACTTGGTTATAATTTATAAACCCGAGCCACATTAAACACACACGGTTATATATATAACCCGCGTATGATGGAATCCGGTCACATGTATTAATGTAATATACCGTGGCTAATTCCAATTTGAAACCTCCCGCGCGCGTGAATCTTGTAGCGAATGGTCATATAA